>JAUYWI010105795.1:0-11218 GCA_034780595.1 Parotoplana pacifica
TTAATTCCAGTAGTTGTGCTTCCCCCTTAATTCCAGTAGTTGTGCTTCCCCCTTAATTCCAGTAGTTGTGCTTCCCCAGGCAAACCTAATTCCAGTAGTTGTGCTTCCCTTTGCCTGCACTGAGATTTCGTCACTCATTGCATATTCCATTTTCTTCGTCTTTCCCAATGTTTATTTTCAAACCTTTCCCACGAATGCCTGTATCCATTTCATAAACTGGTCGTATAGCTCCTTCATGGACTCCACCATTATCACCAAATCATAAGCATAAAGCAATTCGAATAGTTCCCCCTTTCTCCGACAACACTTCCACAACGAAAGCAAATAAAAGTGGTGACAATATAGACCACTGATGTACGCTAACTCCTACACTAAACTCCTCTGAGTATTGAACCGCCCCTGACTCTGATCTTGATATCCTCATACATCCTCATTATCGTACTCACTAAATCTCAGGAACAAACATTTTTCTTAGTGCCAATTCAATTACACTATCTGGTACACGATCAAAGGCCTTCTCAAGATCGACAAAGCACATATATAGTTTGCGCCACTTCTCCATCTTTCTTGTAATAAAAATCGCATCAATTGTCCCTCTAACTGTCATAAAA
The DNA here is from genome assembly GCA_034780595.1 of Parotoplana pacifica. NCBI lineage: Eukaryota > Metazoa > Platyhelminthes > Proseriata > Otoplanidae > Parotoplana > Parotoplana pacifica. Next base: position 612 of record JAUYWI010105795.1, read on the forward strand.
CCATGCTGCATCTTGTTGATGTCGACAAATTTCCGTATTCTGGCTTCAAACACCCTTTCCACCACTTCCATTCCCTGCTGCAATAGTTTTACAACTCTATGTGAGCCACATTCCATTACACTACCTTTCCCTTTGAATATTATTGGCATCAAAGTACTGCTCTTCACTCTTCTGGCATAATTGTCCATGCAAAATCCTGTTCGCTATTTCCAGTAACATCTCAATTTCATGATGAGATGCGAAAAAATAATCTATAGTAATTCCAGATGGTCTTCTGCCTTTTCGCTTTTTATACCTGTCATACTTCTTTCATGACAATAGATAGGTTCCACTGGTCCCTCAGTTCACTTAGCTTCAGTGACCTCAATTTCTTTACACCTAAAAATTCCCCAAGAGAATTTCATGCATCAAGCCATCAAGACAGACTAGTAGTCAAAAATAACTGCACTGGTAGCTCTATGTAAAATTAAACAATATTTCAATATCAAAGTAAGGTCAACAATCAATCATGTGGAGGCCCTGAAAAGAGCAGCTTTACAACATGAAATCTAAAAATACCCCAAAAACTTGTCACGGTTAATTTTTGTTAAGCTGGTAAGTACGATCTTTTGTCGATACATTAATACACAATAATAAAGGTTCACATTAAAACTGAAATGAACCAATAACTATGGACACAAAACACATCACTTCATACAAACTTGAGCAAAACTGTAAGTTTGAGTACGTACCAAAATTACGGTTAAGTGAGTTAATAAACAGACAAACTAAAATTAGGAGTAAATTCTTAAAATCAGGTTTCCTGCCTGTAAATCAGACACTTGTTTCATTGTTTATGATATTGTTCATCTTCATATTAGGAATACAAACTTTGTTACGATAATTATATGAAATGGTTTTTAAGAATGCCATTAGCAAGCCACTTGCATTATTTTAGTGAAAAGCACCATTGGCTTCATAAACAGACTGAAGTTATCTAACAAATGTGATTTGCAAAGAAAATAAATCCTATTTTACGTGGTGTAAATGAAGAACAAACTTATCTTCATTTTCTAACAGAAATGCTAATTCCTCGGTAAGTGTCTCAGTGAAATTGATTTTTACTTATGACAAAATTATTAATTTTTAAGAATAAACAATTCACCATTCTTAAAAAATGTATATAAACTTGTAAATAATTTTGAATACATACTCGAGTGTGAAGTGATCTTGATAACAGATGAATCGCACCAATCACAATAGGTACTTACAAAATAAATCATGATATATTCGTTTAATCATTGTCACTACTCACTGAATCAATACGACAAGCATCAAAATAGAAGTTATTATGGACCAGATCAATAGCCCCTTTGTAACCACTGGTGAGGATACAGTCATACAAGGCTCTTAATTCCGAATGAACCGCAGGTGAATCAGGGTCCCGTCGTGGATAAGAAGTCTCTGTAAGTAGTTTTTCCATTAAATAATGTAACCAATAAAGATTACTTTCAGGAAAGAACTTTCGCCAATTATTTCTGTCAAAAGAAGGGAAAACACAATGCTCGTAAATTAAGCCCTACTTTTATTGATAGACAATATTATTAATCATAAAAACTCACTTATTTTTTTCTCGCATCATTCTATAAATTTCAAACTGATAATCGCCTTCACCCTCAAATATTTCTGGACTTTCAGACATATCAACATAAACAGTATTTCCTTCTAAAAAAACAAATTGAAAATGAAATGAAATTGTGAAAATACATCTTTGCCAGTAGTTCTAAAATCACTAAACTGCATAGCATCTTTAAACAATCATTTTTAGGAAACAACTCAATCATTTGCAAAGTTTAATCAATCAACTTCGTAATATTTTCCTTCGGCACTGATAATAACGGCTTTATTTATATAAATAAGATTTGAAATTTAATTTTTTTAAATTAATTCTATAAAAATGTCATCAATATAAGTACACTAACCATGACAAAGTCTGGACACTGTAAAATCAATTATAGCGACTTGAACGCCTTGCGTCATAACGGCATAACTTATACCACCAACTCTATAACGTAATTTGCTTTGTCGAGTCGTCTTCACCAGAACATTGAGCCAGTGCAGATCACGATGCTCAAACTGATAGGCAGATTCAGCAGCTGCCAATGAAAGAGCTAACTGAACTATCACCGCCCTTGCTTCTCGACAGTTTGTAAACTACAATAATCACAAAAAACATAGAACATCCGATGTAATTTATCCAGATCTTGTTCTTTTAACAAGCTGAAACATAAAAGTATATTTAAAACAAGCATATCAGATTGATAACTATTCAGAGAATAGAAGTCCAAGATAGACCGTGTTATAAATTAATAGATTTAATTATTTTGTATCTATCGTGGGCATGAATTTTATTTCAATCTGCGTCTTCAGTAAGAGTGCAACCTGAGAAACAGTTTCTTTTTCCAAAATTTTTGGGGAAATAAAAAAATCCAACGGATAACGTTTTATCAGAAATCATTCAATTGTACCCACACATGCTTTTCATTTGGTAAAATTTCAGAAAAATCTAATAAGCCACGATGGTTTATGAAATTCCTAATTATATTTAGATCGGGAAACGTGAAATTTAATTTTATTTAAGTATTTTTGAATAGAATTACTTCAAATTTAGCCTGTCTATGCCAAGTTAAAAAAAGTCAGAAATTGAGGTCTACTGATTTGAGGACCAGACTTGGCTGATGCAAAAAAAACTTTTTTTAAATTCAATTCTAGTATCTGTAATGATTCCAAAACCACTAGAAATGAACTATTTAATTATTATAAACTCACTTTTGAAAAATATCATATGTTATGGATGTGCCCTCGTATGTTGGGCCTCATAGACAGGCAACTATAAACGTGAGGCATCACAGGTTCTAATAAATGTCTAATGCTTTTCTATGTACTTCTAACTCTCAAGAGCAAGATAGGATGTTTCGTTTGGATTTTAGAGCCTCTTAAGTGATTTGACCAAAAAAACAAAATCAGTAGCTTTTTCAAAATTATTTTTTGAATTTGTGTTACTGAGTGCCTAGTCGAACAAACTTTAATTTTTGAACCTGGTAACAGCATCGGCTTTTTTCGTTAAAAAATCGTTTACCCTAAAACATTCTAAGGTATCTCTCTAAATGTTATCCCAATTCATGCATGCATGTAAAAAATCATCAATGGCGGTTAATTGAATTGTCAAGAAGCTGTTCTTGTGTACATATTTTTATAATTTTGTTTTGTATTAGATGCGCCGTAGTCGAATCTGGTGTGGTAGCCATAGCGCGAATTCCCGTAAAATAACTAGAAATGGCTTTTTGTGGATTTATTAAGGATGCAAGTGGGTCAATTTTAAAAAAGCCATATTGTCCGAGATTTAGGCGCGCTGTTCGAGAAATGGGCGGGGATCTGGGGGCGGAGCCAGTGAGGTACAGGAAGCCCCTGCTGGGATTAGAGAGAAGCCCTTCGAAAAACTTTGAAGTTTACAACACAGAAGGGGTGCTAAATGCATGTTAAACTAATAACAGTGCAAATAATAATTAAACTAATCTTCATAATGAAGCAAATGCATTGGTACTTTCCAAAACATAACTGGGACATCTAGATACATCAAACACTCTATCCGACTGGTGGAAATTTGAAAAATAGTGTTTGGGGCCCTAGAATTAACATACATGTGCTACTTTTCATTAGAGGCATAATTACATTTCAGCGAGTCAATATGAACGTTTAAAAATATCGATTATTTTGCATTAGGACCATCTACCGACAGATAATCGGATTTCAAAAAAGTTGTTTTTGTAAAAAAAATTCTGATTTTTTTAATGAATTTCCTTCTTACATAGTGACTAAAGTTCGAATTTCTAATTGTTTTGAAAATTTCAGTAAATAATAACAGAGCTCAAAGTCCCAAAATTAGCATTTTATCAAAATAGCCAAAATTATTTACTTTTATAGGTACTTTACAGAACTTAAATTTAATTAAACTTGCAAAATTCAAGAAAATTATTTCATTATATTCATTATATTCAAAAATCGATATTTTTGATTCAAGAATGTGAAGCAGCTACTTTATGAGATATTCACATCTTATCATGAAGATAGCATCCCACTAAAACTAAGGTCATATCTTCCTATATTGATCAACATTGATCAGCTTAGTTCTGAAATTATAGGTTTTTTGTCGTCCTATAGACCAACACCAAAAAATCACTTCAGTCCTGATTATATATCTCATTTCAAATCATAAATTATTTAAAACATACGCGGAGCGTGAATTTTTTTAATTAAGTCTACAAACGGCATTATAATAATTGCAGAGATGAATGTTTGTGCTCAATTATAGAGACAGTTGTGCTCCATTGTTCTCCACACATCATGAGTGTCACAGAGCCCTTCCCCCACATACCAAACTTTATTTAAGTTTTGAACGAATCTCAAAAATCACCTATTTCACTTGACAAAAGGCGGAAACACAATTCTGTGCAAGAAATGAGGATTAGTGGTTTTATGGTTCTTGAAACAAGTAGCCTTAAAAAATGTTTGATAAATAACAGCCAACAAAGCACAATGGACGGCAAAATAATGTTAATTGACATAGATGATCAATGAATAAAATCTGGAAATGTAAATTTCATAATTATGAATAATTCATTAAAATTTATGTTTATGAAAGTAAATTCGGCAAACAAGGTCAAATAGTGGAATACAGTCTACATTTGTTAGAGCTGCGTACATATGAAGTACTATGATGAGTGTGGCTACTACTACCAAATATATAATACAATTAGAACTAATTATGTATTGCTTACTTTAAATTTATCTAAGGTAACACCGGCAAAATCAAATTCCAATACCATCCAGTGCTGATCAACGGGTAAAAAATCTAAAAGATACAACAATTCACGACAAAATTAAACAGATTGTTTGATATACACAGAATGTTAGTAGACTCATCATAACTTCAGAAAAAAACTAGTGGCATTAATTTTCTTCTATAAAAGATGGTAATGATCTTAGATGATTACTGGTATGTATATCAGATTCTGCTGATATATTGTATGAAATAGACATACTAGAACATTGTCATTAAGTTATGATTATACACAGTATATACTTATAGGCAAACCTTCTTTATAACTTGGTTCTCGGGGAAATTTGCGGATAAATGAGGTTTACGAATAATCGAGGATGTTTAATTTTAGTTTTTAAAAAAGAACAAAACAAAGCCGCCAGAGTTATCACAGCAATTACAAAGCTGCTCAGAGAAGTTGGCCTCATTCCAATAGCTGAAAGAGGAATATTCTTGTCACATATGCCAAAGAAAAATTCAGAAGTGACAACAGCAACCCCAACCACAATATTTACGTTAATAATCTCAGGAAAACCAAGAAAGAGAAAGGTCGTAGCTGGAGAGAAGTAGCAAAGAAAACTTCAACCAGCCTTAAGCTCAATGATGCCAAACCTGAAAAGCTTCTAAAAGCACCTACCATTCCACCATGGACTGACACATCACACAAACACTTTCGCAATCTCATCGATGACTGCAAAAAAGCCGAAAACCAGAATATCTTTAGAGAGAAAGCCCACAAGCAGATGTCAAATTCTGGACAGATGATTCAGTGCTCGAGCAACAAACGAAAGGAGGAAGTGGGGCAGTTAATCACTGGAAGGAAGGCATGAGCACCACCGCTAAAAAAGCAGCTGGAATCTGGTGTAGCAGAAATGATAGCTTTTGAGGCAGCCATCAGTGACTGCAGATGGACCAATGTCAACAATGTCGCCATTTGTCTAGACAACAGAGGCGTTATCCAAAAGCTTGGCTCCGTGAACATCGATGTTAGCACTCTTCCGGAAGATGACTGTTGGAATGCTCTTGCGTCCCAATGTAAGAAATCTGTTACTATCCAATGGATTCCCAGTCACATCGGAATTGACCCTTAACGAAGAAGCAGACAGGTTGGCCAAGGAAGCTGTAACGCATAGACAAGACATCACCATCAGCCTTGGAACTGTCAAACACAAAATCAGAACAAGCATTGAAGAGCAATGGACCAAGAACAATACAGAGTGGAAAATTCAGCCCCGTCTAGAAACAAAGATGCCAAGGCATATCCGCACAGAACTGTCCAGATATCGTACTGGGCACTCTCTTCTCCTGAAAAGCTACAGAAAAAGAGTGGGGCTTGACAACGATGACACGAGTCCAGATTTCCAAGAAGAAGAAACCCAGCAACACAACCTCTTCGACTGCCGGAGATGGATCACTCAAAGGACAGCAGTCTTTAGAACTCCTAATCCCTTACGCTCTAATATCACCAACCAGTTGCTGAATTATCTGAGGGTGATCGGCTAGATCTTTACGACCGACGCTAATGCGCAATCAAGCGGATGGCACATAAACAAACAAAGTTTAACGTGTAACATTAATTTTACTTATATGATGCGGATATTCGAGGTTTGACAGAAATAAAAAAGTTTTTCATCACAGGAAACTATATTTGTTTTATACATACCTAAATTTTCGTTATCTGAACCACGTTCATTCTCAAATCGTTTCCATTCAATGGAGAATTGCTCAGGTAAAGGACCTTGAACCACTGTAGACCTAAAATCATTCAAATTAAACCATCAATAATATTTTCGTTCTCTAATCATACTGGATACCGTAAATTTGATCAATAATTAACCATAGTCGTAGTGAGTTAACTAACGATTGAAGCAACAATCTTAAAACTCCACAAAACATTAACTATAGTACATTGTAGTGTCTACTACAAAGGACGTTTTCTTGTTTGAAGGATAGTAGAAAACAAAACAAACAGAAAGTAGTTTCTTTAGTACAATGAAAAACCCAAAAAGATTGTTAATATGCGAAATGGTATGACACGCTTCAAAATCTTCATATAATACAATCGAACAAATTCTAATATCAAAAAGCTGAATGATGTGCAATGCACAGGATTAACTATGAAAAAAAGATAGTTTTCATTAATAAAAACTATGTATTTTATGTATAAAGGCCTAACTATCTCTCCTCTTGGTCTGCACCTATATTTTCGTTGTCATTTACAATAATTCGTCAATATTCCCTAGATAATCGACTCTATTTGTAGTACAAATCAACATACCTGCGCAACTGCACAAAATTAATAGTTCTGTCACTGCGATGTTTATATCCAAGGTCAGTAAGTTTTCTAAAATGTATGAAAATATTATCAACATTAACAAAAAGAGATGAGACTTGAAATATAAAATAATGACTTACTTCGATATAAATACTTCAGGAAAAACATCTTCAAATGCCATTTGTTTTTCGCCATTTACAAGTATATCACCGGCAACAGGAAAGATTTTTATTACATTACCTTTCTGGGTTTGAAAGACTTCACCATATACACCTTCGCCTAATTTCACTATTTCATTCAATACACTGGTGTTAAAAAACAATAACAAAACAATAAGTTAAACTAAATAAATTAATTGAGTAACAGAATCCTGACTCACTTTTCATCAAAAACATCACTCCACGTTTTTATATTTATCTGACCGCAAAGTTCTAATAGTCGTTCTTTTGGATCTGATATGGACATATTCTAAAATACAAATGAGAATTTTAAATATGTATAAAATATGTCACCAACAGTAGTAGTCTATCATCATCATCCCTAATGAGTTCTTGTACAACATTGTACGTATTTTTTATGGATGCGTGTTAATTTCTTCATACACTATGTACTATGATGAAATGACATGTACACAAACTCTTGACTAGAGTTGATAATGTGTTTTATATATGCTGCTTTCTATATTAGAACTCAATCAAAAAATTTTGTTTGATTTTTTATAAACATTTTATGAAAGTAACTCACAAGAATGCAAAGTTAAACTCACCAATATTGAGCTATTTTGAGACTCCGATAATGATTGTGAAGACAGTTCAAATGCAAGCTCTGGATCCAATTCTATCTTACGAGCATTTAATCTTTTTAACTTTGCATCTTGAACTTTAGCAACAGTTCTGGATTTTCTTCCTGTCAAATCGAGATTAGATGCAGTTGTTGATAAGACGGATGGTTCATCAGTCCCTGGATCACGACGTCTTCGTTTAGCAGCTGGAATAGGTGTTTCTGATATTACAGTCTCACTAAGTTGAGCACTACGTTCATTCGATCTCATATTCACGGGAGTTAGTGGTATTTCTCGAGCTAAGCGACTTAATCGAGTACAGACACCCTTCAAATTTTCTTTATGAGTATGAGTTGAAGACACTGGAGACACTGTACCCTCTGATGAAGAAACAGAGGGACATCTTCGTTTGCGTAAAGAATAACTGAATGTTGAAGTAGAACTGGTAACAATAGAATCATTTGAAGTTTCACCAGATTCACTTGAATGCCGTAGTCTAAGTGCTCGAGTTACAGTACGACATGCTTCCATCACTGGGACACTTACTGCCTAAATAAAACCATAAAAACATAGAAAGTATGTAGGTATTTGTACAATAATGAAATCACATTAACTATTCAAAGATTTTCAATGAATCACTAATTTGTTGACTGAATACACCATATTTAAATAATGATGAATGTTGTAGACCATCAAGGGGGAATTAGCATCAGACTTGCTAGCTAATTTCCTATATAAAAATATCCAGGAAAGAAATTATTTTAATACGTAGGTAGTTGAAAAAGATAAAAAATAATAAAACCAAAACATTTCTAACTAATACTCTGGGATTGTTGTATTTTTGGATTTCTTTTTAGTCCACACTTACTGACAATAACTACGGCTGTTTCAAGTAGATGACTACTTATGTATAGATGAGTTTATCTCAAAACATAAGCATACTAGGGAGACAATTTATTGAAATGAAAAAAATCAATATATCAGAACACATCAATGATAAGCTTTGGACCCTCTGAATTTTACCATTTTAGTCAATGCCTATTCTTTTATTTATGCACATTTTAAGGAGGAAGTTTCTTTTAATTTAAGGTTACAAAGACAAAATTTATTTAAATATTACCCAATAACAAACCTATAGCTATACAGGAGTCCAATAAAATTTTAAAACTGCTTTTTAAATATCTTTGTCATTAAAAAACAAATATACAGATATAGTTATCTTAGTTTGAGCATATTTAGTATAATTATCAAAATATGATAAAACTAAAATAGATAGTTTTAAAAGTAGTATAAATCGTTTTAAAACAAAGACCTATCTCTACAGATTTTAATTGTTTTAAAACCAACATTGACTTCACCAAATGTATGAATTTCAACTCATGAAACCATTTCAGAATTTAATGAGTAGCACTCAAAAATGGTTCATTTCAACAATCTTATAAAGTTCATTAGGCTTTTCATTATAAATCATTATATGGGCACACAAAAATGTTCTCATAACTTTCTTTGATTGTCAACATTTCTCTGAATTTTTTTGGATTTCAGGTTGTACCCTAGCCACAGAATTGAATATTAAATAATGAGATGTTTGCAATATGATGTAACAAATACAAAAAAAATTAGTACATGGTTATACTTAAATCTATAACACATTTATCTTACTATACTAGCTGATCTTAGCACCCTAGTACACTGGGGCTTCTGGTGTTGAGGCATCCAATTGACTAAAAACAAAAAAAACTAATTTAGATTATCATTTACAATTATGTAGAAACACAAATTATATTTACAAAGTTCAGTTAGACCTAACTAAAGGAGGTTTAGTTTAATACATGTAGTACAAATGAGTTTGATATTCCTAAATTATATAATATTGCCAATGCCAGCAACAACCCTTACACCACCCATAGAAAGTGTAGGCTGGCTCTAGTCACTCATGTCCAAAAAATGCAAACTAATTTGGTACCACTAGATAGCAAAATAGATAAACAATCTGAAAAGTCTCTTCAGTCCTAAAGCATTTTCAGTCCTTAGCATTTTCCCTTTGCCACCTGTATCTTTTCTTCCTGCCCTTTTTTAGTAGTCAGTCTCCATCCCATACAGCATTGCTGATCTCACCATTGTCTTATATGATTTACTTTTCATATTGTTTGGCACTTTTCTGTTGCATATAACCAAGTTATCCTGTTCCATGTATACCCCACATTGCTGCTCTCCACATTTCTAGTCTATGTTCTACCTCTGCCCCTAACTCCAATCTATAATCACATCAACCATAAACAGCATATCTCATGATGCTTCTCTCTGGACTTTACCCATCAGACAACCTAATATCAAGGCAAAAAGAAATAGACTCAGGGCAGATCCTTTATGAAGACCCAGTCACCTCAAAGTCCTCTGACTCTATGGCCTATGAACTAACTTTATAATTAGAAAACATATTTTGTGTATCATTGCATAACATTCAACCAACTAACTTTTAAAGTATAAGAAAAAATATTCCCACCACAATGGTTGATCATCCTACTTTAACTAGAGACAACAAGTCATATTATCCAAAGAGATGCATATGTAGAATAAATCTTTAATGCAGAAAACATAAAAATATTAAATAAAATCAGTCAAGCCTTTGACAGTACTAACATCATAGAAATGAATGTAATCCAACCAAAAGATGTGTAAAAATATAAATA
>JAUYWI010105806.1:0-11218 GCA_034780595.1 Parotoplana pacifica
ATATACTTGATTGAAATACATTAGTTATCACATATTGTCTTTTTGCCCATACTGCGTGACTTTTGGCCCACCCTGTAGAATCAATGCATAAATAATAAAATCATTACAAGATTGATATTTTAGTATGCTGGCTGTGATGATAACGCAAGGCATAATATATTTGGTAGGTTGTGTTTTTGTTGTTGAAGTTAGATAACAACATGTTTTCCTTAAATTATGATGATCATTTTGATTACTTTGATCTTTCTGTTGTTTTGTATAGGTATATATGGTGATAGAGGATGCTTGAATAATGTTTGATAATTGTTTGTTTGAAGATTATGTATAAGAAGTTAAGAAGCATTATCGGTATACTGACTTTGTTAGGAAGTTGAATTACCCCAATCCACAGAAGGAGGTAGACAGTCGAAACTTTGCCAAATATTGGCTGTTTTTATTTTATTACCCCATTTATGATAACAATTCATCCACGACTAATTTTCTTGGTTTGAAGTACAAAAAATCTGTGTAGCTTACAAAATGGGCAGCCTAAATTTTAAAAAAAGTTTCCATTTTTTGGTGGAATGTGGAATGACTTTACTTGACCTGTTAAACCTACCCCAGAAAGCATCCATGCTATCAGTTCTGGCCCTGGTGGAAGTACATACTTTGAAATGGTACGAAATGAACAACAATTTGAAGGTTAGGTTCAGCAACGGAGGCCGAGCAAGTACAACTAATAATCTGTTATTTTTAGTAAGTTAATGGTAGGATGGACGAAACTCGATTAATATAAAGGCAATGAGTATTATGTAATAAGTATTGTGATTACATATTATATTTCATGTAGTTATGTATGTATGACTGTATTATATGCACCATTTTTTCTACAAATCAGATAAAGAATTATTGGACGGATAACTGGTGTGATTTATTGGTTAAAGACTGATTATTTGTCTCCTTTTTTAAAGTACTATTATTGTATGTAGTTGGTTAATGCTGCGTATTTGTTGGTCAGGTTTGAATATAGACGTTTAATAGTTTTGCTATGATGGTCTCAGTGGAGCATGGGGAAGTAGCAGAAATGGAGTCACTACTGCCCTATCATATTGTCAAGAAATGTGTTTATAATTTTTTTAAATACTATGTTTGATTACACCTTTTCAAATATTACAATCTTGTTTTAAAAAGCTATGTTTATAGAGCAATAAAATTGAAAGCAGTGTTACAGATTAATTACAATAAATTGTTATACATATTAGTCTCGAGCCCTTTCAACGATTAACGTTCGGTATTATTAATCATTAATATACAGGTGGAATTTGTACAGAGAAGGCCTCATACAAAATGAGTGATTTGAATTCTGTTCTGCAATGGGCTTTTCTATAGACTGAGTTCATAGAGATCAGAATTCCATTTCTATAACTTTATGGCTGTTAGAACTTAACAGATTCTTATAAAAGTATTTTATTATTTTGAATATACTCCATGGTTGGCCTTAGTTATTTGTTAGTGATTGTAAATTTCCATGACAAAATTGGTGTTGTAAACTTGACCTGAATTTTCATTATCTAAAATCTATGATTGATAACTATTCAATTGGAGTATTGGCAGTTTTCTATGTATATGTAGAAATTAAAGAATTATCAGCAGGACTTTGAATATTTTTTTGTTCACACAGACATGACGTTTTTTTAATTTTCCTGTTGTTGGTTTTCGATTGGCTAAATTGTAGTTGAAAATTCAATTATATTGTTCGTATTGAAATCAACCCCAATGTTCTAACTTTTTGGGACAAAACTGAAGCACATTATAACTATTATTCTTTAAATTCTCAAATGTATGATTACCTACAGTTGAATAGATTTAAAAAAATAGTCATAGAAATCGTTAAATACAGCAAAAGCATTTCGCAGTGTGTTTGCTTGAAAAATATTTAAAAGAAATTGCGGTGTACTATTTAATAAAGCAGCAGTTTTAGATTTTTATGGCAATAACTTCATCTCACTCAGTGGTGTAAATTCCATAGACATGGAACCTAACTATAGATAGTTCTTGCTTTTTGAGTAGAATCCCCATGGACTTTGTCTTTCTCTTCTATCATTCATCATCCAGTCGGGGCGACATTTTAAGTACAATTTTGCAATGGCTGCACCTCTTGTGTACTTTGACGCTTACTTCGATAGAGTCTTTTGACAGGAGTTATTACATAGAAAAAGGTTTAATAACAATTTGTAGTTATCTTATATATTTATTTTAGGTAGATCTTTTTAAAGAGTTTCAACTCAAGTTCGACCTATACGGAAAAAAATCAGCGTGTTGTATTCTTATCAAAGTTTTATATGTGGGCAGCCAGTTGAATGTACTGACCCCATTGAGTAAAATTTAAAGTTACGGCTTATAACCTAATTATATCCAATGAGAGTTGAAACTCTGCCTTGTTTTATACTAATATTGTATGGTACTTGTACACAATGGGAAATGATAGTTTTGTATGAATAAATATACCAACTTTCTATTCCAAGTTTTATTTCTTTATCTCTTTTTGTTTTAAAGTTTAGTGTTGATCGTTTCGTTTTATTAATTTTCCCAGTATTGTATTTTAGATCATACTTTTTATTTGTTCCAATGTATATAATAGAACGTTGCCGACAAATTTGGCCAAATCATATGACATACACAAGTGCAAATGTATTTGAATTTGAAATACATCTGCATAATATTAAATTTTAAACATAAAAGATTGATATTTTTCGCATTGTGTGTTCTATACAATTTGTAAAGTTCTACACAATAATACTGAATTTTAAGATAATTTGGTTTTGTTATTAATCTGGGTCAAAGCAATTTGGACTAGAGAAAGTAGTTTTTAGTCACCAGCGATCGATATGTGCTGCCTCCCATGATGACCGCAGGGTACATAATTTCGTGGATCACAGTTAAAAGGGCTTATTGATACTGATGACCTCACTCAATGTCCCGACGTGAGCATTGAATCCTCGCAGTGTCGCTAATATAAGTTTTATACCAAATCTCATTTGATTGGTTTAATGCTTCGTCTTTGTTTTTTATCCCGTTCTCGAACAAAATGAGTTTGTGATGTCATCAGGTCGAAAATATCACCTTTCAAATTGGTGACTCCACATTTTTAAAAAGTGATTTTTTATTTTGTTTTATTCAATATAAGAGCATTGCTCATTAATTCAAATTTAGAAGCTTTAATATTTCAGAAGTTTATATGTTTCTGTTGATTTTGTTAGGTAAAATATATTGATTTAAAAAAAGAATTCACTGATTCTTGATGCTTCTAAACACAATTGTTATCGATTTCTCTTTGCCATTGCCTTAACCAATCGACAATTAAAATTCTGTACTACCCCGTGCATTGATTCTAAATCATATTTTCTAGTGACTATTTAATAAATTTTGATACAATTATATCTAGGGTTGGTGCTGAAGTCATTTGGACCTCAGTTTCTAACATTGACACTGCTGCGGGTGTATATTTCATTTGGCATATGAAGTCTCTTATAAGGGTAAAGTGCTATTTTTGTGCAGCAAAAACGCTTTTAGTCCTAATCATGGTCAAGTTTGTTTTGGTGTTTTGTTTTTATTTATTTTTTTATACCTACCAATTATGTACCCAATTTTCTCTTTTGTAAATTACAGTTGATTATATGTAATATTTATAGATATGTAAGTCGTTAAAAAAACTCATTAAAGTAAGTTATATTTTATTTTTGTCAAAGAAAATCATACCGTACGTACTTTTACCTACTTATTTACAAACATTGATAAGCTACAGATGTATGTGGACAGGCTGGGAATTGATTAGTTGGATCATTGATTGAGTCTTTATCGGATCCATTTGGCCTTCATTTAACCCTATACATACTGGGGCAGGAGGGGCGAGAATCGACTTCCCTGTTTTAATTTTGATGGCATTGTTTTTTTAGGACTTTTCTTAAATGTTTGACAACTTTTAATATGCTTCATAATAAGGTCACCCTCCATTTTGGACCAACACCGAATAATATTGTTGGCTCTTAGTACGTTAATATAATCTATTACATTGTTCTATTTACTTTTGTTCAACAATATAACTTGTTTTCATACATGATTACAACTATGTAACCAATAATAAATAATTTGTCCAATTATTTGAATTCAATTTGAAAAAATGGTTAACATAGCTAGTTTTTCACTTGTTGTATTTTAACATTTTGACCTGCTATAACTTTTTGTATATGTTATAAAGAATATTCAAATCATAACATCATCTGGAACATACTCGTATTGTTTTAATAATATACCCATTTGCATCACCGTAGTGCAATCGGCCCACCTTCGGTATCTGACTGCGTTAAACACCCCTGTATGGACAGGGTTAAATACCCCGATATGGACAGGGTTAAATACCCCGGTATGGATAGGGTTAAATACCCCATTATGGATAGGGTTAAACCAAATACTCACTGGAGAAATTTTATGCATAAAATTGTCCAAATAATAAAAGTTAAGAATTTTAGATATCTATGATACAACTTCTTGATTATAGGAAATCGATAGCTGTGAATAGATATAATCGGTTTATATCCAATAAAACTTTACAAACTATTGGTCGTTTAGGTCGCATGACTGGATATAGATAATTACATTGTTGTTGTTGATGACTGCCAAAATTTTATACATAGGTCAGGTAATTATTTTTTAATTAGCTGATCTGGTAAACAAGACGGTTTTTCTTCTCAAGGTATTTCAAAGTATTTCTTCTCAAAGTATCCGCTGTGTGATATTTTTATAATTATTGGCCGGATACTTTTTTCAAACTCGATTTATTTGATGTAGTAAAACAAGATTTAGCTTGTTCATTAGGGTTAAGCTAACTATGTATATGTTACAAGCATTTGGTGAAACCAGGCATTACGCCTTATGCCTGAAAATTAATCATTTGGTGAAATGGCATTTCAATGAGTTTGGCCAGACAGATATTTCTTAGGAGATTTTTCTTTTTAAAATTAGGTAACAGTAGTGTTGTTTCACAAATGGACTGATTTTCAGACATTACGTGTAATGTCTAGTTTCACTAAATGCCTGTAACATATAGACGTTGCAGCGTAAATGTTGTCAAAATTTGAAGCATTTGGGTTGTTGAACTGGGTGGTGACCTTTTGTCATTTTGAAGTTTGACCTCTACCGTTTTCAGAGGTCAACCTCTAACTTTCTGTCCTCCACTTCTGAAAATATAAAATTTAATGATTTTCTCAACAAAATGGCTGCACAATTATTTGAGGGTTTTAGACGTTGCATTAAAGATATCGACTTAATTGGCTAGAAATACCCTGCTTATTTTATTTTTTTTCAGGAAGAGACCGCGTGGTTGTTGTTGAACTCAGTGTGTTACTCGGTAAGTGCCAGCATGGCCTTTTAGAGGTATTGTTTTTTTTATGGAACTATGTTTGGATTTTAATTTTGTATTGTAAGAATTCTTTTTTTGTGGACAAAATGATTCTAATAACTTTAAAATGACATAAACAGGTAGGTTTTAGATTTGAGAAAAGAATATAAATATTATTTCGATTTTTAAGAATATAATCCGTTCTGTCAAAAGTTACTACTCTTGTGGACTGTCAAATCTATCAGGGTGAAATGCAATAATGTTTATCTACTACGTACTAAACATACTTTTATACTTGGCATTGATATCTACAACATTAAATGTGTCAAATACTATGCTTGGCATAAATAAATCAATCAATAAAATAGGATAAGATATCACTCGTCTGTCAATAAATCAATACTACACTTGACTTGAGGTCGCCTTAGGCGAGGCGCCTGGTGCCCCTGCCCCACCGCCCCCCGTTTTCTGCATAGCCATCAACAGGCCGCCTGGTTTTGCAGCACCACCTCTCTGGTGACCACACGGTGTCAGCTGCCGCCGCGATGATCCACTGCCCCCTAGTGCGCCCTGGCGACCAATGCGACTCTCCTGTCGCTCGTTGCTGTCTTCTTCCTCCTCGTCGGACTCCTGAAGAGTGCAACAGCCGGCCAGGCCCGTGGTGTGGTCCTGCTTGTTCCTGGTGACCACCACCACGTCCTTCTCACCGTAGATCTCCACGTGGAACATGCCCTCACGCTTCTTGTACAGCTCCAGTTTGGCTAGCTTGGCAAGCCGGAAGCTGACGAATGCGCTGATGAGGCAGATGAGGCACTCGAAGCTGGTGCCGGCGAGGGCGACCAATAGTAGGCCGTCCAGTCGTTCCTTTCTGTAGGTCTTTCCGTCCGTTGTGTGGTTGACCAGGCCGAGCCGTAGCAACTGGATGGCGACCACTGCCGTTACCAGGGAGACCATGGAGAAGGCAGTGAAGCACAGAATCTGAAATAATTGGATTAATAGAACACTCAGGGATTTAATAATTCAAGTTCTTCTCATGATGTAAATTTGCTTTCATTATTTCATAAAATGCGTAGATTTTTATAATTAAATCAATTTTCCAGTCAATTGAGAATCACATTTGTTTAATTCATAAACGTCAATAATAGCAGGACATCCATCTGTATATTAATTTCGGGGTATTTATTCATCATCAGTACAGTTTCGAACACGGGACCTTCTGATTAGCATGTAAACATTCCAACCGCTGGACCACAAACTCGCCCACCAATGTTAGGTGGCTTAGTCGAAATTTACTTACAAGAATGATAAAAGCTGCGAACTTTGCTAAACATTAGGTGATCTTATAGGCTTCAAAACGGCACATGCTCCATCTTATTCCTTTTGGATTCAGTTGCTTTGGCCATCGATATGGCGAAAAATCGGGACCAAAGTATATTTTTGTTAAAATAAAAAAATTGAATCGTATTGATAATTGAACTCTTCTAATTCACATTTTCGTATTTTCATGTGGACTGCTCGTAAAGATCATTTTTTGTTGAAAAAAACTGTGTCATCTATGTTTTAATTTATCCGTAACAACTTAAATGTAAATAGAATATAATTTTTTATTTAAAAACGATTTGGTATTCTCAATAATTCACTTGGATGATATGGACTATTCTATTCTATATAATATAAGTATATAAAGATAGATGGTATTCCGTTCAATGTACCGTTTGTTATATTTAAAAATAAATCATTTTAATGAAAATCAATTTATGTGCGATAATTTAGTACATGAAGTAATTGTTTGACACTTATCTCTTTTAAAAAATCATTTGAAATTGTTTATGATGTTTGTTAATTTGCCTTATAAACTTCAATGTTGGTAGGCGAGCTCGTGGCCCAGCGGTTGGTAGGTCCCGGGTTCGAATCCTCCTGTAGTGATGAGAGGCAAATACCCCGAAACTGGATGTCCTGTCTGTTCATGAATTTTATTTAATTTCTAAATTTTCCAGTTGTTAGAGAGGTGGCTACGATCCGAGTGGATTTGTCTTGACGACGCCTGTTCTTGTTCTAACATAGTGAACAAAATATGATCTAAATTGTATTTCTTGATAACTGCCTTAATTATATGCTTGGTGATGCAATAATCTGCTTGTTCCTCTCACGATAAGATAGTTATCTCATATGTTATGGATCAATTGTAATGTATCATCGCTTGTGAGTTGTGCTAAGGCCTAATGCATTCTGGCTGAAATTAAATTCTCATGTACCGTACCTAAATATTATGTTGGACTCTGCCTACCAAACGATGTATAGCGCCATGAAAATTATCAGTTTTTTCAAAACGGTAATATGATCGTTTGTTTTAAATTAAGCCCGGTAGTACCTATAAGGGTTGATTTGAGATCTTAATGTCTAAAATCGGTTTAAAACTGAGTCTCCTTTACTACCAGCTCTACACAGAAACAGAAATAGCAACCACAGCGCAGTCAGAAATTGAGTTCTAAGTAGGCTTTCCAAAATTTTTACATTTGGAGAGAAATAATTATACACTAGACACAGCTTTTATTACTTTGTGTTGTGTGTATATTTTGACTGAGCTGCTCTTAGAGGCTGTTGTCCTACACCAATCGTTTGATTTTCAATCAACAAATTTATAGCAATTTTGAGAGCTTCTGATAAGACATACTTTGGACTACTAGGTCCAGTCTACCTATCTAGTTTAAAGGGGAATGATCCCTCACTGCTAGCAATATAGGTATAATTTGGACATGTTACTCAATGAATCCGTCGAGCAGTTTTCACGGTCGATTTCTTATCACTATCAGTCTTTGAAATAATGTTCAGTTTGTATGCTTTAAATTGTTATGTATTGTAAATTTCCACTCAATCAGACTTCCTGAATGATGCAAAGGGCTTATAGACTCCATCCTAAACAAAAGGTTTCATTTTCTGTAACTATTATTAGTAAGCTCAATAAAGTCAGATAAAACCAAAAGCCTGACAACATCAAAAAATTCAAATAGCTTTACGAAATTTATTATTTATGAATTAATAGGAACATAACAGAACCGGCAGAACTCAAAATGGGATCGAATTGTTATGCAAATAATGTTTTATTACCACGATATCTTCTACCGGGCTGTTCTGCCTATTTGTGAAACACAAGTTTATGCTTGATTGTGTTTTTATAGGAAAATATGTCAAGTTTTAGAATTAATTTATTTTTATAGAGAAGAGGTTTGTTTGGTTGCGATATTATTACACTGAGGAAGAGACACAACTTTTTTTTATGAATTTGGAAACATTGAACTATTTTCCTACTAATAGTTTCTCTCGAGGCTAAATTATTGTAAGTAATATATGGAGGAGTAGAACCAAACTTTAAACTATACAAAAAAAAATGAACGAGCGAATGTTTTTAATTAAAAAAAACATCATAGTTTGCAGGTAATTTGAATTTATCATTCTTTTATGTATGGAGGTGCATGTGTTTACCAAATTTGGTGGAATCCTTTTAAATGAGTTGTATAGAAATGGGGTCAAATTGAATGTCCATTGGGTAAATGTTGGTGTTTGACCGTTATTGCTATTGTTTGCTGTGACAATCTTCTAAACGTGACGAAATTTCTTGTTTTTCTCGGACACCATAATAATGTGTTAATTAAAATATTTAATTACTATGTACCCTACCGACTCAATGTAGGCATAGATAGAGGAAGATATTTCATGTCTGTGTTTCTTTTTATTACCAATCATCGATTCGTTTAAAGTTTTTTCATAACGAAAGTGACTAGCTACTCACAATATATGAAGTCTGGCGTTTTACACAGGCGATACCGAGGATTCCTGTGAAGATGAACTGAAATAAAAAAAACAATATTGAGAATAATTCAGTCAGTTGTTCGACTTGATTATTCAACTGTTACAACATCAATTCTGTTTCCTGGAAGTCACTTATATAAAATTTATTTCCAAAATGAGTTTGTAAATGTCATCCGAATAAGAGGTAGACGATGTCATCGGAGTAAGAGGCATCGAACCTAGTGTCCAATTGGCTTTCAACTATTAAAGACCAAAAAGGTCAAAAAGTGTGTATTAGCTCAAACCGTAAAATATTCAAATACATTGAAGAATATGTGTAATTATTTTTATGTGTTAGCTCTAGGAAGTGGTAGGAATGTTATTGTGTGTTAAAATACAATAAAGTCATGGGCATCCAACCCAAAATTTGATACTCCCTAGATTTTAGCTGACATAACCTTTACTTAGAAAGCTTTAATTGATAGTTTATTTAAAAAAATGATGAGGCCGAGATAAAAAAATTTTATTTTGGATTGTACATTTTGCTAATAAGGTCTTACTTACTGTTTGGCTGTTATTATTTCTATTTATTATATTTTTGCAATGAAAATACAAAACACCTGCGCTCTGGGAAATTCTTCAATTTAAACTATACCAAAACCAACTTCTATCAAGATTAGTGAAATGCCAATAGCCAACAACAAAGTTATTAAACAAACCAGAATTTCTTGGGTCGTTTTTTGTGGATACATTTTCATCAAAACCTACCTATAATAATAACATTTTAATGCAAAACAATCTGAAAAGTGAAACAGAGTACACCTAGCTAAAGTAACTAACAAAAGATAGTTTCCAGTTCAACCAGCTACATTTAAAGTAAATAATTATTGTTTTATTCCAAACAAAGATAGTCGTCACTATGATCAACAACAGTTGTAACTTTCATTCTAAATTTTTCTACGAAGACATCAGCTATTATGTCGTGTATATTGCTTTGCTTATGATCAATCTGGGACTTAACTCAATTCTACTCGTCAGTTACATCAAATTGAAGACGACAGCTCTTGGTCGTCGTCCAACCTTCGCTCTGCTAATGAAACTTGAATGCTATCTAGACCACATGCTCAACATCGCACTAGTTCTTGAGATGATGATTTTTGTATTGCTAAGAAATATCGTGGATTTAACTCCAATAAGTTGGGCAAGTATAGTCAACTTAATAGAACCCTTGTCCTATTCTTTGACTATTTTTTGCTATTTGTCATTGCATTGGACCGCTACATTGCCATCAAATGGCCAAACACTTACCGTTGCAATGTTAAAATCATTGTTATATTATGTCTCCTACAAGGCATTTTAACATTTCTGTTGAGATTAACACATCGTTCAATAGTTTTATCCAACTTCAATTGCTACCTGAAATCACAAGCCATCATTATACGCCATCAAATGTTATTAGTTGCCACCCTATGTCTTCCATAGCGTTACTTTCATTTTATTCCTCGTGCACAAGAGACAAAGAAACCGAACCAATGCAAATTATAAGATCATCTTCACAACCAAATCAACCACTAACAATTCCATCAATTTACAACTCACAAGATGACAACTTCGATAAATAAAAGTTTATAAATGAGTCTGATCTTATTCTTCATCATCCTCATTGAAACACTGACTTTATTTCCAATTGTCTTAGTTCGTATGAGAGTCACCAACAGTTTATCCTACACAATCTTTACATTAATTTATTTAAATTCAGTCACAATCCATTGATCAGAATTTTTTGGCAAACAATGAAATAAAAACATTCCTCGGATCTTTCTGTGGTTTCAATAACTAATTGAAGATTCTATTTTTTGAATATTAATGATGGGGCTGGTCATTGTATTACCAATAATCTGAATTAATTAGGCGCGTAGGGCTTATTTGCATATTTAAGATTCATATCGGATGGAAGGTGCAGTAACGAAATCCACGCAAGGATTGCAATGGCCAAAACGGCATTTATAAAAAGAAGAGAATTACTAACAAAAACATTACGACTAGAAACTA
>JAUYWI010105817.1:0-11217 GCA_034780595.1 Parotoplana pacifica
GGTAGTGTCATCATTTTTGTCGATTTACCACGCGGCACTTTCGATTTGACAATTATAAAGTAAGTGGACTTGTATGCGCCAACTTGTTGATCAGATTATCTCACATTTGTACGAGTCCTCGTCGGTCGATATAACTACCAACAACCACGCATAGCACATTACTTCAAACATGACGTTTAATAAAATCACCTCAGCTACAATAAAGAGCAACGAAAACAGAACAACTAAATGTAACAAAAATATTATTGACAGTGAATAATTAACTCCCTGGAACCAAATTTTAGACACTTTTCACCAAGTCGGTTAGAGTAATTTAGAAATATCTAGTAGTTTTTTTTTGTAAATCATTGATCTGGTGCGTCTAGAGATGTGTTCTGTTTTGTTTGAAAAATACCAGAATGACTGGAATCAAATAATGCTATGGAAACAAACATGCCATTACTTTGCCCAAATTTGGGACAACCAGGAGGAACAAATTGCAAGGACAACTTGGGATAATAAAATAAATCGCAACATACCTAGCAATAACAATAATAACTTCATTAATTTTAATGTTTTTTCTGAAATTAGATACATTGCTCTAATTGTTATTCCTTTTTGGCTAGTGTTTTGTAATAATTTATTATCAAGTTGTTACACCACATTCCATCACCCATAATACTACTAACTTTCACAGAACATTAACTCCTTATTTTAATCACCAGATTTAGTAATACTAGTTCTGGTAGACTGACAAAAGAGGTCGGTTTATTTCCTTCTGACAGGCAGTCGCCAACCCTCATTCTTTCCACACACCGATTTTCCAGCGTTTCCTATCTTCATAACCCCCAGAGCATCAACCCAACCTTTCGATATTCTCTCTCTACCATACATTTCCGGGTCAACTTTGGGTGCCCTTCTTACACAGCTGCGTCTCACTACCTCTACAATGGACTCTCGCATACCAAACTTTTCCACCAATAAAGACCTCTTGCTTCTACAAGCAAAGTTAAATAAGCCCAAAAATTCCCGACAACAAAGTACCCGTTCCACAGTGGCAATCGACGTTTTGTTCACCTGATTTGACAAACGAAAACCCTTGACCAAGTTTTGCGTAACACTTAACAGCCCCTACTGGTGCTACCCAAAGCCGTGAAGTAATTTGATACCAACCTGATTGGGCTCCAGCTTGAGATAGAGTTTGATGAGCGGCTCAATGTAGGAGATGGTGATGTTGGCGGAAATCAGAGACTGCCGTACAAGGTTGACCAGACTCTGACGTCCAAACTCATCGGTCAAGTCCATGAAGGAGACGAGGTCGATCAGCTGCACAATGATGCTCTCCTGTTCGACAAAGGTCTCCTCCAACGTGGTTTCGGTCTCGGAATTGGCCAGGCGACACTGACTCTTAAGCAGACTATGGGACAGAGATATCAATTATCAAGCAATTGTAACACGATAAACGGCTAGATGATAATTCAAAAGAAAGCACCAAAACCGATGCTTTTAAAGTCAAACTCATTCAAAGAACCACCAAAATGATGTCTTGAGGTCAAAAATAATCAAAGGGATACCAAAAAAATAGTTAAAGGGGCGCCAAAACTAATCAAAATCTTTGGAAGATTTCCAGTTATGTAAATGGAATTAACTAATCAATAAAATTGTATTCTTTAAGTAGAGATATGGCAACTAAGATTATGGTACAGTAAAATACCAGGCTGCTATGTAGTAGCAGCGTCCTTAGTTACACTAAAATAGATTTTACCTAAAAATCAGGCAGAGTAAAAAACAATTTCCATTAGATTGTTCTCTCCATTAATACAAAAGAAAAGCTACTAATGATCTTCATAGCAACATTTTACAATGGGTCTTGTCTCATAGCAACAAATGATGCTTACCTCTTGAGCATTTTACAATAATTTTTTCCTAGAGGCAGCACCTTCTCCAGATACCCGTCAGCCTCATCCCCAGCCTTCTCTTTGATGTGGGCGCACACGGCGTACCAGAAGAAGGCCGTCTCGGGCATAATGCGATCCTCCTTCAGGAGCAGTCTGCAACAACAAAAGACGCACTGACTAATACCTGTTCTCACTACTGTATTTAAAATCGTAGCTGACAAAGGCTTTTCGAGGTAGTTTTTCATAAATTATCGCAGTACAAAATAACCAAAAAATCATATACTTCTATTTGAAAGTATGTAGTGATTGTGCACACAAAATGATTTTTTAATGCAATAGTCACCTGGACATCAAGTATTATACATTACTGGAAACCAGATATTTGAGACCACGTCATTTTCACCCCGTCCTTAATGCAGCTGACTGCTGGCATCTTCCATTTGAAACAGCGATTTCCTCCATTATCACGTATAATGGATAATTTTAAACAACAAAATCTAACAGATCGAGCTAAGAAGATACCTGATATAAGTAGCACGACTGCTAGTTCGCATGCTTCAACAAATGGAGTCTCAGAGAGAAAGTTGTAAAGTAGATACTTCACAAACAGTAACATAGACAGATAAGCATCTTTTGTGACATTTTCATCGAAGAAATATGGGCCAATAATTCGATTTCCCCAAATTTCGGCACACACCATTACCACTGGAGCATTTTGAACAGTCCACCCAGGAAAGGAATCACTCCAGTAGCGGTAATTTTGTTTGTTTACTTTTGAAGACAGATCACATACTTCTCGGTTTGTTCCAACATTCACTCACACAATTCGATACGCCTGTCTACATCGTCTTCATGTAGTTCTTGTATTGGCTGAACTTTGTATGGATGGAAATGGTGTTTTTTCAAGATCCAACTAACGGATGCGCAAGACTTACACCACATTCTTTGGACTATTTAAAAGTGTACCAATGACAAAAGTTGCTGTGTTATCATTATCAGTGGCGGTAGAAGGTGGTCTGCTGTTAGGTAGTTCATGGACAATTCCAGACAACTTGAACTTCTGTATTAGTCTAACAACCGTCGATTGATTAATATTCCGTCCACAAATAATCGACACTTTTTCATCTTGCGACAGAGTACGTCCATCAGCCATGATAAAAAACGATCTATGACAGATTGTTTCTTGCTACTAACGATTAGTTAAATTGTGATATCCAATCACATAACATGCACATGCCTTGTGATTGCATGATAGAATGTCGATTGGCACTATAAAATGGATTATCGTATCAAAACTTATGTTACCTAGA
This sequence comes from Parotoplana pacifica, assembly GCA_034780595.1. Lineage (NCBI taxonomy): Eukaryota > Metazoa > Platyhelminthes > Proseriata > Otoplanidae > Parotoplana > Parotoplana pacifica. The sequence continues at coordinate 3,188 of JAUYWI010105817.1, forward strand.
TTTAGTATGAAAGACAATACGAAAAGATTACAGACATAATATGATTATAATCCTTTCGTATTTATTTTCATGTTAACTACTAGGCAGACTAAGATGACCCAAACTGCTTTTAAAAATGATCGGTTTCTGCTTCAAAACAAATTTTCTCAGCTAAAAAATATACAAATGGATTTGAGTAAAGTGAGGACCGCTATGCGAAGTGAGGGAAATAAACTAGACCTGGATGCCAATCACATTCTTCTGCGTTATCCTGCTGTTGGACTAAAAGGAGGTCATATAGACAACCACAGCCCTTACAGTAGGGTTGGAGTTTTATGTGCTATTTGGTGCAGGCAGTAACCACACATGATGCACACATCAACGACTATGACAACCTCCCCAGGGCTACTGTCTATGACTTCCCAAACTCACTCCTCAGTCAACAAGGGTTTGGTCTTCTCCACAATCTCATCGAACTCCATATTGGACAGCAGGACTCGCAGGGCCTGGCCAGTCACCTCCACAGCGATCTCACAGTCCAGTCGCTTGAGCAGGGCAATGTGGTCGCCATCACACAGTTCGAGCCAGCGATTCAGCAGAGTTTTGCACGCCGCACGCACCGATTCTGTGGGAGAAGGAGAGCGAGGCGTTAGCCAAAATCGAAATACAAAAGAATTAGAATATGTAAAAAACACGTTAAAAGATTATCTCACTAATTTTCATCTAAATACAATTTCAGAAAGGAAAATTAATCAGGAAATATGACGTAATTGTTCTGAGCTGTAGTCTAAACACAATAAAACGATCATTAAATAAATAGCAACTATACGACTTAGCACAACAACACCATGAACAGCACCTACCGGCACTATCATTCAATCCCGACTCCATGATCTGAATACGCTTGGCAATCGTCAGCGGCTTCATCAAAGACTTTCGTGTGAGCAGCTGGAAAGCTTTGACCCTGATGAGGTCATTCACATCCTTGCAGCGCTCCACGAGGGCGGGCAGAGTCTTGGTGGTGATGGCCATCGACATGAGGGCCGCTTTCCTCACCTCGGTACTGGGGTCGTGCTTGGTGCAGTGCAGCAGGGTGGCAACGATGGGGCAATCACGATCTGTGGGGTCTTGCAGGCGGGCCAGAGCATAGGTGGCTTCTGCCCGGATGAATGGCTGTGGAACAGAAGAAGTGAGACTTTCAGATGCAAACAAAAGTCTCAATGATAACGAGTGAGACATTTAGAGACAAACAAAAGTCTCAATGTGAATCAGTGAGACATTTAGATACAAACTACGACAAAACCCAAGTCAAATGTTTCTCTAAAATCACCGCAATTAAGACAAAAATTGAACAAATTGGAAATTGATTACCGAAACGTTTACTAGATTCAATGTCCAAAAAATGATCCGAATGTTAGGTTTGTTAAATAAACCTAAGAAAAAGCCGTCTGAGGCAAATAACGAAACTAAGAAAATTACTCTATGCTCAAGAATAAATAATAATGGCATACAAAACAGATAACACCTACTAGCAAAACAAAAAACTACTGACAGTACCAAGATAGTTTATGGGTAGAGTGACAGATGTGTCCAGAACAGATAATTCACGAACAGAGAAATATAAGGCCAATATCTAAGTTTCTAACAAAAGAAATATATACTTAACTCAATACAAAACGCCCCTTGATCTAAAAAAGATTCTATCATACCGTACAAAGGACTATTATAAAAATCCGTTTTAGTTTCGTTGATACCCCCTAACAACCGCCTAGAAACGAGCAATGTGTTTGTAGTACAAAACAAAATTTCAACGATTTAAGTTCTCTGCCTTGTGGCTGGTCAATGTCTATGGATTCCATTAACCATTTTGTGCTTTGCCTTGTGATCTGCATATGACACTCTTACAAGGTGGTCCCATTGGAAGGTGATTAAAAGGAATCATATGATACCAAATTCGTTTGTGTTGCAATTAGTGATTGGTATCGTATTTTTGGGCTTGGTTACCTGAACTACTAGATACAATATCAATATTCCCCAAGAGGCACCATGGTTACCTTGACATCCCAAACCGCTATCAACAGCTTCTCCTGAATAGATTTGAACAAGGTCTCATTGATGGTGGTTTCGACACCCATACCATCTAGAATGCGACGCATGTAGAGCACACAGTGGAACCGCACTGCGGGGGAATCGGCACGCTGGTTCTGAAAATAAACAAATAACAGGAATAGAAGCTTTTACTACATGACCCCAGAAGATAAGGCAACTAACTTACGCTGATCAAAACTGTCTGACAACTTTATATGAAAAAATAACATTTCCTATCTCTTGTTGTTTAAATTAATTTTGATGCTCTACACATTATCTCATGACTACAATTTCCAACTTTAACGACGTAAATTAATTGTCATTGGACTCGCTATGTGGTCAAATTTGGTGGGGCAACTACAGCAGTGCGAACATTAACAATCAGAAACCGTGTCTTTTATGCCCAAATTTGAAGTGAAAAATGCTGGTTTCCCTAGGATTCGACGAAATGCGGGCGGCTGTTTACACAAAATCTTAATAACTTTTGGTGATAGGCTTCCACAAAATTTGTGCGGAATTTTAGTTTGGTCGGCTTCTGAGTTAGACCTCTGACATAAATTGCTTGCCAGATTGCCAAACGCGCAAAATATTACAAAGGTCAATAAATGCGGAAGATCCGTAGCTCATATTTTTCAGGAAAAATGATGTTATTACACAGAATATCCTCAAATGACTATGATATTTTATAATTTGTTTAAGAGTAATAATTTTAAAAAAACAGGAATACTTTGATAAAAATATACTACTTATTCATACTACTCGCAAGTGATAGCACAGGACAGCTGTTTCGGCCTTGTTGGGCCTCATCAGCTACACTGCAAAAAACGTACGTAAAAAACGTCTCATGAGCCGGCAATTTGTTTCACGTCTGATGAGACGTTTTTTTACGTATTTTTTTGCAGTATAGGCATAATCACAGCCTGAGCAATATAAAATGTTCGTATATTTCATATCAAAGCATAAAAGAGAGGAAGATGTGCAATAGTTGCATAAGAAGAGAAAAAAACAGAAGATAATCAGAAGAAATATGTTGGAAAGGGCACTCACGCTTACAAAGCAGGTCCTGGCCAATTAACGTGATAAGAATTGCGGATTGATAATAAAATATTTAGAAAAATCATTTGATGCACTACTTTGGTTATGAAACTGCGAATTTGATAGAAAAAACATTTGACTTACCAGTTGATTTCCAGCAGCATTACAAACGCTTGTTATTGCTTCTTTAATCATCTCTTCCGGGAGCTTAACTTTGAGACCAGTACTAATCACAAGAACGACCTTCTGACAAGCTTCACAGTCCTCTGTCGTGGCTTCCATCTGCAAACAAATGAAACACTGTTAGCCGTGGGACCAGCTTCTTTATGGATCTTCCAGAATGGAGGTCCCAATAGACCCTTAACCACGAAGGAGAACCTTTCATATCATTGCGAATAGCTCTATAATCCCAAATTAAACATGATTGGATAATTCGATTGGATTTTAGAGTCACTCAAGTGATTTTAGCCAAATCTCTTGCCAATAGAATTGTATTACCTACTTACTTACATCCCAGAGACCTACACATCAAATTTGAAGTCAATTGGACCAACTTTAAATAGTGGTTCTTATGATATCACTGGCCCATGGCTCACTCATTTAGATATATTGGGTGGCTAATTTCATGCACAATTTAGCGATTGGACAATATTAAAAAACAAACCCGCCTTCTGACAACTTTAAACGCTTTGTAAAAGATGTTTTATGCACCAATCGTCATCTGTCCTCTTTTTATTCAATGTGCCGTACAATTATCACCTCCCTATCTTGCGATTTTATGTCCAAACTTGCCAATAAAAAGTTTGCTGACAAATCTGGACAGACCTCAAAAACGGTATTGAGCAGTTATAAAGGGATTTTCAATGATTTGCGCCTAAATGTTCTCCATCTCGGTGCTATGGTCCTGAGATAAACAGGGCCTCTCTAAAACGTTTGCGAGACACACAGAAGCAGGAGTACCAACGGAAAAACAATATTCAGTTAGATCGTAGATGGTCGAATGAATAATAATAATTATTTAGATTTAGAATTGAAAAAAAAAACGGAGATTCTGACCTGAGGATAGGACTCCATCGCATTCCACAATTTGCCAAAAGTAGAGAAAGATTGCATGCTCTTCACCAATCTGCAAAAGAAAGAAATACAGACAAATGATTCAATTCCTGGAACACTGGACCCAATTTCTAAAAATAACTGGCCATTTTAATTAGCAAAAATTGTTGCTAAAATTTGAATCCACTAAATTGCCTATATGGTTCACTAATTCACTCTAAATTCAGTTTCATTAACTATAAAATCTGAAAGAAATAAGCTCTAAAATCTTTAACTCACCATAAGAGACCTAACTATAGAAGACATTCATCTACTCATGGCATGCTCAAAATTTCCTCCGTCGATAGCGAATATATTTTATTTCAAGTTGATTCAAATTTTAGCACGAAATTTTTAATATACAAAATGTTCCCTCACTAGTTTTCATTAATAAAATGGGAGAAAAGAAAAAGAAATGTTCACACCCAAATCTCTTGATAAATGTTGATTAATTGTGGCGATTGTTCATTTCACAATAAGTTCGTTATTGGTTAACGTGGTACATTTCTATGTGAAGTGCATTTAACTATAAACGCTTGTGAATTGTGCACAGTTCGGCACAAAGTATTCCTATTTTTTTAATTATTTCTCTTAAACACATGAATTGGCCGGGACCTGCTTTGACAGCGTGAGTGCCTTTTAATAAAAAAACGGACTTCCAAAACTTTTCTTCTGAATAGCTTCTATTTGTTCTCTTCTTATGCAAAATTAGCAAATATGAAATATACGAACATTTATATTGCTCAGGCAGTGATTATGCCTGACTGATGAGGCCAAACAAGGCCAAAATAGCTGTCCTGGGCTATCATTTACGAGTAGTATGAATAAGTAGTATATTTTTATCAAAGTATTCCTGTTTTTTTTATTATTCCTCTTAAACACACAGAGCTTGTTTAAACCTCTGGAGCAGGCGGACTAGCATTGTGACTCAGCAGCATTAATAAACAACACCTGAGACTTACTCGACTTGAAATCTTGGCGGAAGGGCACAAATATGGACCAGCTTGCACAGTTTATGGGCTTCATGAAGAAGTTTCACAAGTTGATCCATCCCCAGGTCAACAAGAAGAGGGCACTTAGCAGAGAAGAAAACAACAACACAATCACAATCGCAGGAGAGTTTATTTCTCATGACGTCAGCAGGTTGGTACATACGAGGGCAACTCTGCCTCTACTTTCGTTGGTCGCTAACTTTAAGCTGATTTTTTTTAAAACTGTTTTTTTCGTATCTCTGAAACTTGTTGCCCAATTACTTTAAAATATGGAACATCGATTTGAACTTATAAAAGAAAAACAAACAAATTTTAAAATGTCAAAATCATAGATCACATGACTGTTGGTTTGGATTGGCTTAAAAACCTGAAAATTCAATTTTAATTGGACAATAACTGAACAAATAGGAACCTTTTTGATATTCAAATCTTTCAAACATCACTTAGATCCTTTTAATTAATTTACAACACTATCTTAGGTCTCCCTGTAGAGCCAATAATTATTGATTTGTCAAATTTAGGCTTATGAAACAACAATCACGATAGACATGAAGGCCAAATGTCTAGAATTAGATCAGCAATGTTAACATCTTTCAAACAAAAAGAGTTCAAATCGATGTTCCAAATTAAAAGCAATCGGGGAAGTTGTCTCGGAGATGTGAAAACTTCACAAACCAGTTTGAGAACCTGTGAACTTCAGCACCCCAAGCAGTGACCTCTCCTAATGGAACTGATCGTCTGCCGTTGTGTCAGCGGTTCCTCGGCCCACAAAAGTACCTAAGTAGGTCAAACTCATGTCCCTCAAAAAATAGATTATTTTCTCGTTTATCCAATTGGATTCAATTTTAGGGAACTGACTTCTGTTGATGTTACAAATAATTTCAATTGTCGTGGTCCTACGTTCATGGGAAATAGGTTTTTGTTAAAATATGTTATGTTATTATTTAGAAGTTATATAATTTATTAAGTATATTACTTTCAAGTAGTATTGTATTTAATCTTAGTTTTAATAAAAATAACATAAAATATTTAAAGAATTCTTAGTTTTTATTCAAGAAAACGGTACCCACAATCTTTAGTTTAATTTGAATATTAACTTACCCAAGATTGTAAATGGTATCGGTTACAAACTCCTTTCAAAGCAGTTCGAATAAATTGGTTCAATTCTTTCATATTAAAAATATGTTCTGTTTTGTTAAAGAAAACTTGGCAGACATTACATGGAGTGATTGCAACTTCAACGGGCTTTTTAAAAAATAGAAAGTAAACGTTTTTATTACTTAAGTAGTATATATTACAATTATAATATAAATTTCACCGTTTTAAATGTCACTGTTTATATGATATTTTTTCAGTCTTATTTAATAACAAAATGAAATAAATACGACCGACTATTGGTAATCGTAAATATATTTATCTATTTTTCTTGTGCAAATACTAAAGATAACTTGATTCCTCATATGAAATTGTTTGATACCCTAGACAATAGACAGCGACATCTTACTTTCTCTAGGGGAGACAGCTCAGCTAACGAAACACAGACCTCTCTTGGTGTCTAAAATAAAATACCAAATCTGACATCATCATCATATCAATCACAAGCGGATGTTCCAAAAATAATTGATTATCTGTAACAGATTTCCGCTGTTCAACTAACCAAAATTAAAATCATTAGCTTAGCAGACGAGAGAAATAATGTAAATATCAGAAGTGCTACCGAATAACCAATTACGTAACCACTACCAAATTAAGAAATAGATGAAGATAATAATAATAGCGAGGGGTTCGTGACAAACAATCATTTGTCCAAACTCCGACAAACTGTAAGTTTTGCACATTTATCAAATGTTAATGCACACTTCATTGTGGACATGAACTTCACCACATCCATGTAGGTGCAACGATGGTGATAAAAATAAGAATTACGCAATATGCACTGACTAGTATGACCTACATACATTTGAGGAACTGATATCCGTCCCGGAGAGTGAATGAATTGATCTAGCGGAGAGGAAATGATTAAATAATTTACCATTAAACGTTTAGTGATGATTACGGAACTAAATAATTGCAATTATGAGTAATTACCTAATTAGCTTAAATCTTTAAAGACAATTTCTATGGACCTGAATTAACTATGACTAAGCTGTTATAATTCACAGTAAAATCTCTATATTGAGGTTGTTTATAGACAATAAAAATGGCACATGCTTATTACAGAGCAAGTTTTCTATTACACGGAAAATCGTGTTTGTACTAACGCCAAAATCTGACCCTAAGGATAGTGCCATGGATTTGATGGAACAATAGCGCTATTATTACAGCACAATTTTTACAATTTTAATACGCAAATATTATTTACTAATAATTTGCCGTGTAATAGAGAATTCACAAATATTACAAGGCAACTTGCCGTGTAATGGCCAGTCTCTATAAAAATACAAAATAGTTCTGAATTGCAGAACTTTCCGTACCTACGATAAGTATTAAATAGCCAAACTAAAATATTAGTGAGTGTATATCATTTTCGAGCATAATAAATCTTTGAAAATCTGTTACTGAAAAACAATAAGCCATCTTCCAATAAAAAAGACAATAATCAACGTATGGGTACAGAAAATTAACGAAATTCAAAATATTTGTTTCATATTTTAAATGCTCTCTTCCTTTCCTACCCTAACGAAATAAATTCTATACCAGGGACATGCACTAACAAGGGACATAAACAAGGGACTGTCAACTCAGGGGACATACTATAACAAGGGATTGTCAACTCAGGGGACATACTATAACAAGGGATTGTCAACTCAGGGGACATACTATAACAAGGGATTGTCAACTCAG
>JAUYWI010105828.1:0-11217 GCA_034780595.1 Parotoplana pacifica
GACGCGTACATATCTGTCTGAATATCATGTCTGACGCGTACACATCTGTCTGAATACCACGTCTGACGCGTACATATTTGTCTGAATATCATGTCTGACACGTACACATCTGTCTGAATACCACGTCTGACGCGTACATATCTGTCTGAATATCATGTCTGACGCGTACACATCTGTCTGAATACCACGTCTGACGCGTACATATCTGTCTGAATATCATGTCTGACACGTACACATTTGTCTGAATACCATGTCTGACACGTACACATTTGTCTGACGCGTACACCTCTGTGTGAATACCATGTCTGACGCGTACACCTCTGTGATTGGTTGTTTCCCTGCAGGTGTTGTATGGCATAAAAGACGACATGTTCCAGATGGTTCGTTCTGTGCGACGCGACTTGGAGGCCGAGTGGAATGAGTTGCGCCTGTGCCCCCACTGTTATCGCTATGCCCGCACCCACCTGCCCAATGCGATGACCAAGCCCTGCCCAGCCCGACATCGAGTCATTTGGGTGCAGAGGACTGGTCTTACCTTCTGGCCCAGCAAGGTAGGTTGACTTGGTCTTTTTGTTTTCTTTCGTTTACCACACAGGCATTTGGTAGGGATCCTCTCTTGTTATTTTTTGCCCCTGTCTTTATATAATGTAAAGGTTTTGCTGTATTTCTAGCCATCTGTATCACATAAAACAGTTGCCTTGCAGTGGATCCATCTGTTTTTTTTTTCAAGTTGTGCACTTTTATGCAATACTTCTATTGTATGTGACTGCTTTAGAGGAAAGTGTGGCTACATTGTCCATGCTAGTTTGGTTTTGTTAGGTGACGAAGGACAGTGTTTATCTATCCAGATTAAAAGGCTGTGCCAAGTATTTAATTTTTATTAGAACGGAATTAAGTGTGTGGAGTCGTGTAATATTAGACTCCATGGCAAGACGAATTAATTATTTAATACGGCGGAATCTGCCTAAAACAATAGCTGCTTTCTTGCCGTCAAGTACGCAGTTAACAGCATCTTCTCCGGCAGTCATCATGTACCACAGTGCCAGCTGATTTATTCCCTTGGTGAATGTCACCTAAGAATCACGTGCTGTGATCAGGGACCACTGCTTTCAATTATTATACCAATTCTACTTTTCCGAGGCTAGATAGAGCAGTAAGCGATTTACGCATAAGAGGGATAGGCAGAATTTGTTATCGCTGTTTTGTAATTACTTTGCTTGTGGTTGGCAAAATTCAGTGGTTTTGTGTTAATGCAGCGACGATTAAATACTTTTTATTTACTGACGAAATATTAAAAATTTGAATATACAAATAATATTCTGTAGCTATTCATTAGTTAACTCTATAACGTCTTTGGTTGGAGGTAAGGAGGCACTTTGTATTCTAGATGGTCAACATTTCTCGATAGAGGTTGATTTACAAAAAAAGAGCCAAAGAATAATGAAAATTACTCAAATATTTGAGGGAAAACAGTTCTGATTATTTAATAAATGGTGTAGAATGCAGTTTATGGATGAAATAAATACTATTTGTTTTCACCATTTCGAGCCTCAATCTAAGAATAAAAAGTTAATATTATTTCGCTCTTTTTCTCTATTTGGTAGCAGGTGTTCAAAAAATTATTTCATTAAAATAACTAAATTATATTTATTTAAATAAAGAAAGCTGTAAAATAGTTAAAAACCCTAAACTATACATGTTTTTGTAACTTTTATTGAGGCTCCCAATGGTAAGGTCTTTTATTTTTTGCCAATCAGAAAACCGAAACTAAATTGTAGACAATAACGGATTTTTAAACAAATAATCCGTCGAGTCTAACTGTATAACGTCTTGGTATTAGATAAATGTAAAGGCCCTTACACTCTTTCTGTTTCTAGGTGGATGCTGGCTCACAGGAGAAGGTGTGTCTAGTGTCACGTGACTCGCAGAACATCGTCATCGTCACCTACTCGGATCTGAAGCGCTGGTTGGACGAGAGTTTTGCCTACCTGGTCGAGCGCCAACAGCAGAGCATTCGTCAGCAGCGTCAACATGCGATGGCGGCCGCTGGTAGTACGGTCTACTATCCGCCAGCTACCGGGCACTGATCCGAATGAGAGAGCGATGAGGTACATGTTTTCAGCTCGCTCGCCTGGCATAAAACGTCGTCTCTCTTTCTGTACAGCTCGATTATTAATAATGGCAGTGAGTGTATTCCGACTGACCGATTGACTTAACATAATGACTACTTTGTGGTGTTTTTAGGTGTTGAACTGATGCGTCTGATTTTGTTTCTTGTTTGTTATTTCGAATTGTGCATTTGAAACTAATAACATGTATTTTGTTGATCGTCCAGGGTAGGTACTAGAAGTAAATACGTTAAATAAATAGATTTTTAGCAATTTAGGTATTTTCTAGCACTTTGTTTAGGATATTATTTTTAATACAGTTTACCCTCTAGATGACGCCATTTTCGCTTATCGCCATTATTTTTTAAGGAACAAATGGATTTCCATAGCAAACATTCAATATAATGCCAAAATTCCTTTCCCGCCGAAAATCGCCATGGGACAAATGGTGGCGTTATATCGGGGGTACTGTATTTATCTATTCCTACAGTTGCCGATCCATTCGCGAATGTTTGCAGAGAGTGGCTTGATGGGTTTTTATTGGAGCTTTAAGTAGTACCTAACAGCTAGAGAGCGGTCAAGTTTTTAAGGTTAAAAAGTTGAACTCGACAAAATATCGCCTCACATTCTACCATCCAGCTATTTTACTATTGGAACTACAACTTATCAAGAAGGTGTAGTCTCTTCAGATCTATCTCCGACATTCTATGTGTATTTTGGGTCGGTAAACTGTTTTTTTCTTGTTATTTTCTAGGTGATAAATTTTCTATTACAATTTTTATTGCAACACAAAAATAATCCGTCTTTAAAATTTCAACAGCACAGTAATACACAGAGCTTCAGCCAGCGTGAAAATAGGCAGGGCATAGAAATTTAATTAATAAACTGTTTTTATAAGTCAGAAATAGGATTAATTAATCTGTGACTTATAATAATGTAAAATTCAACATTGATTTCTTTTCATAGTTTCGAAATCGATGGTTGTTAGTGGATTAGTTTATGGATCACAAGTTTTGGATATTTCTCAAAACACTATTTTTTAAATAGAATTTGGTAATTCTGTAAATTGCATAATCATAAGCGTTTAGAATTTGAATCTCTGTGTGATAAATTAGTTTGTGCTTTGTACCATTTATTAATGTTTATGGTTGTGTGACATTAAATGTGTCTACGGTTGATTTGCGGTCATAAAAATGCATCTAATTAACCATGACAGGCACCAGCTATGGCCGTACCTCACTTAATAGAAAATATAGAATCTACTTTATTAGCCAGGGGGATGGGCAGTTGATGTGTGAAAATTAAGAAAATTTCAGCTTAATTGGTTGATTGGCTTTGACGCTATATTTAATTTAACCCCCTCACCCCTATTAGGGAAAGATAAATTTCGAAAGAAAACTCATGAAAATATAGTTTCAAGTTGGTAGTTATTAAAATGGGCTATCTAATAACACATACAAATCAAAACAATTGTATCATCATCTTTATTTATTTTAAGATGTCTTTTTATTTTCATCTGTCAGGGAGTCGTTAACCTTCATTCTTTCTGCCTTACTTTTTAGGGTCAACGTTGGGCGCCCTCTTTCCCTCGTCCCTTCCACTTGGAGATGCCATGCCCTTTTTACACCACTGTTCGCTACCTTTCTCAGGACGTGATCACACCATCTTGGACAGCTGCGTCTCACTACCTCGACAATGGACTCTCGCTGCCAAGCTTTTCCATCAACACTTCTGAATTTATCTTATCCTGCTGCTTAACTCCACATATCTTTCTGCTATTGATCTTACTAAACATATTTCTGCCGCAAATACAACTACTGGTCTAACACATGTGCTCTATATTTTCCCCTTCATTGCTAGAGTCAGTCTATAACCGCACAGCACTGATTCCAGATCTTTAACCTTTGCCAGACAAATCTCACTTTCTTTGTTACTGTCAATTTGCTGCCTCCACCTGCACTTAGTGTTTCTCCCAAGTAGCCAAATTCCTTCAAGGTCTTTTAACACCTCATCTTCTATCTTCCCATGCTCTAACATTTCCCTGCATTTATTTCTTGTACTTGAAATCAGCAGTCATTGAGTAGTGACTCTTTTCTTTTCAGAGCAACTCCCGTGGATCCACTTTTCACATTTTCTACACCGCTATAAGTAGCTCATCACTCTTTTTCCAGATATTCCACATGGGCAAACCTTCCCCTTCCATGATCTATTCTACATTTTATATTTTCTAACAAGTGAGGCAGTCCCCTATCAATGAAAACAAATGCGTAGATAGGAGATAGGCATTGCATCTCGTCACTGAAGGTCATTTTCTGTTCTGGTAGTCGCATCTCAATATTGTTACGTCACCACGTGTCTTGACCCGTCCTCCGGTCATCATATCATCGTCATCAGCTCATTTCCTGCCGTGTGTGTGTGCTATATCACCAAACGTTTTCATCACCCTTATTCTTCCCTAATAGTAAATATAATATTATAATGTTGGATCTTGTTGCATTTTAGTTTTTGAATTATTGATTTATTTAATTTTTTCTTCTGTTCTGTGCCAGTGACGATGCCGTGCCGTGATAACTTTGTCATTCATTGTACAATTTGTGTATTTATTTGTAATTTTATCTTCATTATATATAGTTACTTACTGTTAAGTATAATATCGAGATGATCTATTGAACTATCACTCCGCAACTGATCTACAAAAGGCTCTTATAGTACGTAGTATTGTGTATACTACCTACTCTAAGACAATCCATATCATAAAGTTGTTAGGAAATAGTTTGGTGGCTTAGCCAAAATTTAGTTAAAAGAATGATAAAAGCACCAAAAATTAGGTGCCCTATTAGACTTTAGAACTTGCACATGCTCTACCATTTTTTCCTTTTGGGTCCAGTTGTTTTGACCAAGCATAAGCTCCTTCCTGTGTTAAATGCCTATCTCTCAAAAAATCGAAGTTAGCTATCTTTTACTCGTTTATCCAATTAGCTTATAATTTAGGGTACAGACTTCTGGTGATAAAAAAATTGGCGTCCTCCCACATTCACCGGAAATAGGTTTTCGTATTTTGTGTTATGTTTATTATTTGCAAATATTATCGAATTTGATCATAATTTTTATGAAAACCTATTTCCTGTGAACGTAGGACCACGTTACATTTTTTAAATACTTTATAACATCACCAGAAGTCTACGGTGAATTATAAGCTAATTAGACAACCGAATAAAACAACGAGTCAATTTCAATTTTTTGATACATAGGAATTTAAGATGGGAAGGACTGTTTGCATGGCCAAAGCAACTGGATCCAAAAAGGAAAATGGTGCAGCGTGTGCAATTTTTAAAGCCTCTCGAGTCGCCTAAATTTTGACAAAGATTGGTGCTTTTATCATTCTTGTAAGTAAATTATCCATTTTTCTAATTAAGCCACACAACTAAAATTGTAGGTGCATATAATTTATTGAATGGTTATACAAAATTGTTTTGAACTTCATGTCAAGAGGGAACGTGACTGACGTCACAGTGCGTCTACAGCAGGGTTTGTTAAAGTGCATATCTGTAATTTTAATGGCGATAATGTGTTCAAATATTTTTCTATGTTCTAATGTGATTGAATGTAACGTTTTATGTTATCAGAATGCATTGTAAGATTTTAAAACCAAATTCACCATTGGGTTGTTTTTCGAAGCATTCACAGATTACTGTTCGATAAAGGTTCTTAGAGAGTGAGCCTAAAGGTATTTTCCTATTCTTTCGTTTTCAGTGCAACCATATTTAGGAAGCCGAAATGGCGTGAAAATATGGATGTGATAAGTATCCTTCATGTTTAGAACATGTGTGGAAGAGCTAAGCAAAATTAATTCAAGTAGTTAAAATGATGATGATTCAGCAGAAGTTATGGAGAAAGAGATAAGATTACTTCTTTTTAAACATCCATTGTATTAAATAACAAGGACAGTTTTTTTTTTTTAGAAATGACTGAAAAGTCGCTCATTTTAGTGTTTAAACCTGTACCTGTCCATGTGTGTGTTAGATTACTTATATTTTTCCGTAACATATGATTGAGATAAAATTTAAACAAAGTAGCCTTGTAGTTTATCAAATGGCATAATACAAGCTGGTCAGTTTTTATGGCTATTATTGTTTTATAACATTCTTGATATTAGTATGCGATTATTGAGATAATAAGAATAAAAAGCAATATCTCAAAATAGTATATGACTAAAATTATTTTATTTTATGTAGAAAGTATTTCTTATAAATAATCAACTAGGTGTGTAGGTTGCGATTGTATTTCTGTTTTAAAGATTGACAATTGTACTGACATAATTACTGGATAGGCACTATCTAGTTTGTCCTTTACTTCTGTCAAATTCAGGATGTTGTTCTGTAGAGTAATTAACTCAATAAAGCAACAACCAAAATAACATTTTCTCTTTTTAAATATGATGTTGGAATAATGGTGGTAATGTAATTAAGCAAGTACAGACGGTTCCAGATGCTGTTCTAATATTTAAATTGAAATGGATTTTCTGGCTGTTGTCGAATTTAATTGTGTTTAACAAGCTTTAACTTTTGTTAAATTTCTAGAGACTTGGAATTTTATACTATTTTGCGATATTGGTATTTTTTGAATTCCATATTTTTCGTGTAATGCTGCATCTTTTGTCAGACAGGTTATTTTTAGTCCTTATGAGTTATTAATACCTAAGTCAAACGTGACCCTGGCCTAAATTATTGCGTACTACTTCCCATTTTAATTAGCTACCAAACTAGGCACCCACCCTGCAGTTAAATTGTTCAATTCTGTGTTTTAAGGGCGTTGTGTTCTTCTTAATAAATAAGCTATCACTGACTGGACTAATGCTTTAATTTCATATCTCTAATGATAGATATTACGTGGTGTTTTAAAATAAAACATCCATCCGTATTTCTGTAAAATTAAAGTAAATCAATGCAGTTTGTAGCTATTAAATTTCTAAAACTTGAGCTAAGAATTAAAAGACAAGGAAACCTAAGATACCTAATTAGTTAGTACGTTTTGGGTTAGGCCATTAGAACAAAAATCGATATTTTTAAACAGCTATAAACCATCATTCAATTTTAACTTCATTTCTAGAGGTCATTACGCTTGAGTTCTGTTGAATTCTGTTTAGTGATAACAAAATTATTCAAATTCGGTCAGTGTTATCAGTTTTCAACGATTTAATACTGTTTTCTAATTATGTTGATCAGCACTAGCTCCAATCCCCAACATTTTTGAATGATTTTTGTTTATCTGGTTTTGTGAGTTTAATTTGATGCTATAATATCAAAATGTTAGCTTATTGCTTATGCTTATTTGTGTACTTATGATGTTATGGATAATTATTAAAACTTTATTTTGTTACATAGGTAGTAATAACTTAGCCATTTAACTGTTTACTAAATAGATTAAGATATTTCGGATTAGTAATTTGTATGCAATAATCGAAGATGCTTCTGCTTTTGTGTTTGGTTTGTCAAATTAGAAACATATTTTCTGTAGGTATGTCATTTATTTATATTAAAATAGAAAAGAAAAGCAATATTAGAAAATGTTTAAATGCATATCTATGGGTATTAAAGTAGAGTAGTTGGATATTAATAAGAAGATAGATTTACATTTTTCTAAATATTTGAAAGTTGGTTTTATATTTCATTTACGTATTTCACTCTGCATACATAAATGTAAGTGTTAAGAATATTATGTAGTACTAGTTTTTTAATGGGTACCCATAATAATTAGTTATCGATTATAGAAAAATTGACACTGACCTCCATTCAACCCTGCTTTTTCACTGCATAGCGATACCAATATTGTTTTGATCATTAATTGTGAGTTACTTACTAGTTGCAGAGCATAATCTACATAGGTACCTGGAAACAAAGATGTGTCATCTTTGGATTCCATGATGTCTGTCTTAAGTACCTAATATATATTTATTTGTCTAATACTTTGTTCCTAATAGGCTATGACTACTACATTATAAGAACGATATTATTAATTTTTTCTAACAATCTAAATTTTAGTTCCTCTATTGATTTTTGTTTAGTATTTTACTGACTTTTGCAATTATTTAATTTTTGACCTAGCTATGTATATTGTTGTAATTGTTGTTATAATAGACTGTTAATATTTTGTAAATTAGCTTGCAAAAAATACTTAAAAAACAACATAAACACAATAAAATGATAAATACTTTGTCTTCTCTTGAGCCTGTCCATTAGTCCCCCTAAGTTGTCCACACCATTTTCTAGAACCTTCATGAGATCTAGGTGATTTAAACATAGCAGAGAACTGCATTATTTATTATTACATTGGGCACCAATAGTTCGGTTTATTTTCAAAATAAACATTTATGTAAGACATAAAGTAGGAAGAAACCATTCCCGCTTTTGAATGTATAGATTTCCCAACATTTTTTAAAATTAAAAATCCTAGTTAACTTGAAAGGGAAAAGCTATATGAGCATAAAACTAGTTCGTTTTTCAGTTTGGTCAACTACTTAACTACTCGTCATTCACTTTGTTTCTTATCTCTATAATAATACATTGCATGTGTTTTTCCGAAAATGTGAGTACATAGCTACACCTGGGTGCAGTGCTTATTCTCTATATGTACTTCAACCTAGTTATATTGAAAATAAATGTTTATAAGTTTCAGTTAAAACTATGTAGATATTTTATTGTAGTAAACAATTTATTTGGTTTATATTCAATGCATCTAAAAAAAATTGTACCGCTTTTCATGTAGTAGTGCAGATCTATTATTCAGCACTATGACAATGCTGAAAATTTTATAAATTATAATTCGTTAACATGGCCGCTTTCATTAAAATACAGAATTAATGAAAAAGTTATAAGCATCATAAAGTAATCTTTACTCATATGATAAGCATCTTTGAGTGCAAATTAAAAACTAATTAGTAGTGAAATATCTACTAAGATATGGTTTTATTTTCAATTTAATTAGTTAAAACCGCAAGATCCCCGTTGAAATTATAGTACGGCAACGAAAAAAACTAAGCACAAATCACAAAGTAATTGCTATTGATGTAGTAGCTTTGATCGTAGTTTGAAACACTCATAAAAAGATGTATGCATAAAAATCCAAGTTGAAAAAGCTATAGCACTAGAAATCTAAAATTACATTAGCTAATTCGTTGGTATATTTTTTATGTTAATTTTAAAACATTCACAGTTACAACATTTAATTTTCACTTTTGATACCGTGGATAATATAAAAACTAGCTCT
Source organism: Parotoplana pacifica (assembly GCA_034780595.1). Classification (NCBI taxonomy): domain Eukaryota; kingdom Metazoa; phylum Platyhelminthes; order Proseriata; family Otoplanidae; genus Parotoplana; species Parotoplana pacifica. Next base: position 9,375 of record JAUYWI010105828.1, read on the forward strand.
AAAAATTATAATTTTAAAGAAATGCTAGCAATTTTTATGCAAATTAACAATGATGTTCGAATAACCAAAAACAATATGCATAACAATATATATACTGAATATAAATATGCATTAAAATAAAGTTAAATCCATAATTTATTTTATTATGTTGTCTTAACTTACTAATTTTAAAACCTAAAATAGTACATAGATTCTAAAAATAAAATGTTGGTTCTAAAACTAATTTTGTTTGTATTATTAATAATCATGACCTTAAGTTAACTTAATTTTCAATTTAAACGTTTTTTAAAAATATTTTTAGTATATTAAAATGAATTCTAAATCTAAATTGTACTCGATTATACTGTATGCGTAGTATCAGATTTTACATTAAGTGATTCAAAATTTCTGTTATCCTATCATAGCTTTCCAGTAGTAAATTATACACAGGCTATTGCTCTGTCTAGACTCAAAACAGTTTTTAGTGGGCGGCAGATCCGTCTATTTTTAATTTGTATCACACATGTAGGCCATTTGGCATAATTTTAAATTTCAAACTTTGGTATTTAGCTCACAAATAAAATGAAGTGAATGCAAAATCCTATTTTAGTATAGAAAAAAAAATTTCCCCACGAAATAAATTTAATATTAGAAGTTAGTTATGTTATATATTTTTTAAATTATACAACAAAACTTATGAAAATAGATGAATCCACATGTCTGAGCATGTAATAATAATATAGTCAATATCTGGTACATAATTATAATCTGCACCTAGTGATGTAGTAGTGTAAGCTATAGTAGTGTAGTTACTTAGATATCTAACTAAGATATATCTTAATTTAGATAAAAATATTTGTACTTTATTATTATGTTCAGACATTACATAATTTATAAAATAATAAATATTACTTTCTTAGAAATAACATTAAATTTGATTAATAGTACAACTTTTGTAAAACCATATGAACAACAAGTTACATTTTAAAACATTTTTATTTATTGATTGACAAATAAACTTCTTCAGGACTAGGAGTAGTGAAACTAATATTTAATTTTAAATATATACAAACTTTTATATATTATAAATTAGTACATTAAAAGAATATAGAGACAATAACTAATAATTAAATGATTCAAAAATTTTTCACAAGAAATAAGAACCAGAGTTAAAAAGTTGGGAATTTATTTTAATTTTGATTTAGTTGATTTTATGTGAATAACTTCTTTTATCTTAAGCAAAAATCTATAATTTTAAAATAGGCTTTAGGTTTTAGTCAGGGTGTCCACATGTACTCAAAATATGCTAATGTACTCACATTTTAAATGTGTATTTGAAAGTACTCAAATGTACTCAAATTTTTTATGTATGCAACAACAAAATTTAATATGAGCTACTTTAATGCTGTATGTATTGTATTTAATTACTATTTTAATTAATATTATATTGCTTATTAATGTGAGTTTATTCATATTTATTATGGTCACAGGAATATAGGTGACCCTGGCATGCTGAGGGAAAACAGACAGTGGAAGCTAGGATTATGAAAGCAGTGAGCTGCTGAATTGCAGGAACTATGCTCAGAAGAAGAATAGGCAGCAACATTAGTAAAATGGTGGAAACAATTAGAGATTTTAGATATGCACCAACTGATTTTTTGATAATGTTTTAAACAACCTAGGCTCAGATACAGTTCTGCATCAAAGCTAACAAGATAGTCTGTAGTATTTGGTCTAATAGTTACTTTTTAAAGATAGAACTGAAAAGTGGTGTTGTACATAAATATACTTGTCAGGGAGATCCTGATATTTCCAATATTAAAACAGAAATTCATGTACATTTGAATACACAACCAAAAAAATC
>JAUYWI010105839.1:0-11216 GCA_034780595.1 Parotoplana pacifica
TTTACACATCTTTTGGTTAGATTACTTTCATTTCTATGATGTTAATACTGTCGAAGGCTTGACTGGTTTTGTTTTTAGTTTTTATTTTTGTTTTCTGCAGTAAAGATTTATTCTACATTTAAAAACTAGAAATACTAATATGATTACATAGACAGAAATGAAGACATAACTGACTGTTTCATCATCTGAAATTATAGCAATATACCAATAAAAAGTAAATTTATAAAACCAACAAAAATGTTTGAAAACAGATACTTACGTTTTTTTATATTTTATATCTGTATTTTCCCTAGATTATGCACTAATAAAATACAATACAAGCTATTGAACTAAATGTATTGAAAAAAATGGAAGTAAACACCACTTTTATCTAAATTCCCACTTTCTATGGCCTAAATTCAATTGCTACCACAGTCAGATTTTTTGGAGCAGTTAATTTTCTTACTCTACGTTAGAAACTACATACATACATATGACAAAATGTATAATTTTCTGTAACTTTGTAACTAAATTTTTGTTAAACAACCCCTCTTGCTATTAATCATAAAGATTCATAAAAAAATATTAATATTAAATTTCAATGTATAATAACGAAAAGTGTTTTATAGAATAACAATGTCTAATTGAATATCCGAAAAATGGATAAATTTCTTTCATATATATATTTGATGTACATTAATGTCAGTAATTGAATTAACCTATATTAATATTAATCTCTTTGATTTAATAAAATTGTCTCCAAGATTATCGAAATTTTCTAGAACAAATATACCTTACTACCTCGGTTGTGGCTGTTGTTGTTATTATAAAACAGACCTAGACAGTTTATTTTCTCGTTCTCTTTATTGCAAACAAATTGATGGTTAATGGCTAAACTAAATTGATTGAAAACATGAATTAGCATTTCGAATTAATTGGATAATCAGCTATAACCCACATATCCATAAATAACAGCAGTTCAGTGGTTCTTTGGATGAATTAAAGTGTATGTACTTTTGAAACAACTTATGGAAAATATATAGTAAAACATCCAAATAGAAGCTATAAGTCCTATCTGATAAACTTTGTTATTATATACTTTGGAAAAATTATCGATATTTTTAAAGCAATAAAAATAAATAAATTCAGGTAGAAAATTATAATTTCGAAAATCTATTTTTTTCTATTGAATTGTATAAATCCATAAAAACAAAGGATTACCTATCTATTAATAGAGCTATTAGAAACCATCTAATATATTATATCTATGTAAATCTTTTGATAATGTTAAATATGAAGGCTACTTGACAGAAGGGCCGGTCTTCAAATTATGTCTCCATAGTAATAATAAGATAGTTATAATATCATGTTGTAAAGATCTGTTAAAAGTAATTTTCATAACAGTGCAATGGTTTGCTATTTAATTTCTAGAGTATTTTTATTAGTTTTGGAACAAGTATATAATTTAATAAAATGGGATTCTATAAAATTTTAAAACATTTAGTATCATGGAAAGCTATGATTATAATATTCTCAAATTGCTGACATTATAATAGTTCTTTGTTTATGTATATATATACCCATGTATTTTGTATAACTTTATGTTGTTTATAACATGAGAATTTCTTTATCTTCAGGCATTCTGGGATTTTGGATGAGTTATATTTCAAGATTGCCACACATACCGCCTAAGCTACTAAAAAAATCACAAGCCGAGATTTTAAAACTGGTTTACGATTAAAATTCCGTTATAATTTTACAGTAATGGTAATTTATTTAAATTAATCAATTTGTTTACGCCTACACATTCTCAGTAAAAGCCAACATCAAAACTATGGTAAATGTTGTAGGTTTGATGGTGAACTTTGTGCATTCCCAAAGTCAAATCCAAACCATAAATTTGGTGATAAGTTTTCAAAATTTAAAATACAAAATTGATTTAAAGAAACCTATATTTGTGGAATTCCAACATAAATAAAATGATATAACATATGAGGATGGCTCCTCTAAATAAATGAGTGATTCTGCGGTATATAGGGGCGAGTTTAGTCAGTTAAAGTGATACGATAATTAATCTTATTCTAAACATATACGACGCTTTATGAAGTGAAATGAAACCAAGATCGGATCTGTCGTTTCGATTCTAAAGGCATTTTTGATCACAATTGTTTGCCCTTTAAATAGCTACTAGGAGGGGTGGAGTCAAAAATAAGATGAGCTTAATCGACTCAGAATTTAATTCTGAGTTGATTAAGCCTAACTTATTTTTTGACACCCCCTCCCCCCTTGTAGCTATTTAAAAGGGCAATCTATATCATCAGAGGTGTGACAATTGAGGACAGTGTCATTGAGGTCAATGGGAATATATATTTCCTGACACAATTTCTTATAATTCTGTATGAGAAATTCATGAAGTTTTGCGAACGGTCATAAATTTTCCCTTTCTTAAAGTTCTGTATCTCTTTATCTCTATCTAACTAAGTTAAATTTTCACGTAAATCAAGTTTGGCAATCATTATTTACTATTACTTTGTATTTCTTCTATTTTAGTTTAGAAGGATACCGCGTATTAAAATTAGAAGACGTAGTTAAAAGCGCTGATATCATAATCACCTGCACTGGTAGCAAACATGTAGTCACAAGAGCGCATCTTAATCAAACAAAGTCCGGCTGTATACTCTTCAATATGGGCCATACAAATTCCGAAATAGATGTAGTAAGTCGCTTTTAAAAGTACATCTTTTAAAAAATGTGTATATACTACTACATATTTTACAAAAAAATCACAAAAGTCTCTTATGATATTTTTATTAAAATTATGATTAAATATAGTACTACTTGCAAGTAATGTGCTTATAAATTACATGACTTTTAATAAAACAACTCAATTAATTTTACTAAATACATGTTTCCTGTAACTGGAGGACCATTCCATTTTTAATAACTTGTAACATCAACAGAAATCCGTTGTAGAAATCGAAGCAACTTTTTTCACGAATATTTTTCAGCACAATAAAAAATACATTGAATCACTACTTTGGCCACAGGCAGCCATCTGGGAAAATCGATCTGACTTGTGTCTATGACTAATTTTTTTCCCTGTTACCCTAAGGACATTTTACCAAAGAGAGCTTTTGCATCACAAGTTGAAGTCAAATCCTCTCTCTTTTAGCCCATTATTCCCTCCACTAATTTGCAGTTTTTATTGTTATATTACGGGGTACCTCTAGCATAATAGATGCCTTTGTTTTAAAAATGGTAAAATTGAGTATTGGGGTATTACTGAAGAATTTAATAATCGTGTTATATAAAATTGTCAAAAGTTCCAACTTTTCTGTATTATTCTTAAACAAAATAACGTTTTCAGCATTTTTGGTTTGAATGTTTTCAAATTATGTTTTGTTTTATTCTAAATATCTAGTTAGTAGATAACTCTAATCTCATTAAAATCAATGGTAGAACAAATTTAAAATAGTCTATGACACTCCATTTTAAAGCTTCTGAAATCAATTCTTTTTCTTGTAAATTTTAGTAAAAATGATTTCTCTTTACTGTGCACTAAAGATGCACTAAAGAAATCCTGTAGAAAATGTTCTATCATATTTTTGATTTGACAGCATTTTTTGCACCACTGCAACTGCAAAGGATTTTTTACTGAAAAGTTGGCTACTCTTTTGTTCCCATTTGTTGACTATTTTAACATAATATTCTATAGTAAGTTATATTACATAATTGTATAATCTATTTTAGATTTTTGTTTGTACTTGGGATCAATATCATTCACAGAAATATAACTGACAATTTGATTTTATATGGCCCTTATCGATTTTATAGGCTCAATAATGAGCAGAAAGTTTGGAACCTTTTGAATTCGATGTGTTTACTCTCAGTTAAATATTAATCTTCTTATTATAAATGGATAATTTGAAGTTTCATAAATTAGACTTTCATCAGAAATATTTACACTAAAGGTTTTTATTTATTAAGTACCTACCTACTGTTACTGTTATAATTTCTTTAAAGTTTTTTAAGCATAATAATAGGATTAAATTCTAATAAAAGAAAATCATCAAATTTATTTAAGTTAAACAAAAATTTATTTTAAATATCTAGGTGGATACTACCTATATTATATTTTAAAGAAAATCATATTCTTAATGCATAAGTGATATTTTACTTGCATGCAGATTATACATTTTCAAAAATGGACGAATATTTCAATTTGAATTTGATGTGGTATGATGTGATTTGATTGTCAGAACTTCAATTTAAGAAAACAAACAAATGTTCCAAGTAGTTTAATGATCAGATTGGACATAAATGGGACAGTAAGACTCAACTAGACATGATTGGCATTCGACTGGCAACTGTAACTATGGGCAGTATGTACGACTATCTATGTATGTATAGACATATACGAAATTCAAATGAAATATTAAGAAATAAAAAATCTATGATTTAAATTAGTTTAAACCGCCATACCAGAACTGAAGTGGGCCGTAGAGACAGTAGATAATTAAGTTTTAGTCTATAAAATCTATTGCCTGCTTACTTTGATTAGTGTTCAGTCGGTATGATATGTATTTCGGCTTTTCCCTAAATTTCTAAAAACCTATATAACAAATTGACCTCCAGTCACAAATTTATGACAAACAATCATAGACTCTATGGATATAAGTAACTCAATTAGATTTTTAACTACCAACCCAGTTGTAAAACTTGTTGTAGTGCTTACTTAACATTTGAGGACATCAATTTATGTTGTGCTGTGCATGTTTGGGTAGAATATATTGATTTATTGAGTTTCGTTCAAGATCTTTATTTTCTGAAATTATAAATAATATCACTAGAATATTTTCTGTAAATAAAGGGATAATATATTATACATATGTACAGGCGATATATGACATAAATGATTATGAGGTATGAATATTGAGCTACATATATGTACAAGAAGATAGAAAAAGATACAACGCTTTTTAAGGAAATATGTGAATTGATGCGTAATGAATTATTAAAACACGAAAAAGTACATAAACAAGGTTTTGTATGAACCAAATTAGTTTTTTGAAATGGTAAAAGTAATAAACAGGCAAATCAACGCTCACATAAAAAGTGAAAGTAACAAAGTAGCTACATGTAGCTGTTTCTACATAGTATAGAGTTTTGTATATGCCTATCAGATTTTACAATTATCATTAGATATAGAATTTCATTTCATTTCACTCAAAACAACTTAGGTTTACCATTTCAAAAAAAAACTTGTTTCCGTACTTTTTCGTGTTTTATCATTCATTACTTCTGATATCAGAATCCTATATCTTTACCCCAGATTTAGTTTATAGGTAACCAAATATCATTAATTTCAACTAATTTTGAACTAAGTGCCAAAAATGCATACATAAGTTAAAAAATAGTTTGTTGCTATGCAATTTTGGAGACCATAGTCAAATATATCATGTTCAAAAGGTTCAAAGCCACAAAACTCCTTCTTAAACTTTACCACCAATGGACAGTGCTATAATCTATCAGGTATAGCCAAGCTTAAAGACAATACATGTGACCTCTTCTGAAAGAATCTCAACACCCTCTCGAAGAATAATAAGAAAATCATATTTCAATGGGTTCCAGCCCAATGTGGTGTGTCATTAGCTGACCAACTTGCCAAAATTACTGCTAAAAACCACAAACCGAAGTATGTATTCCTGTTGAAGCTAGTGTATGACTTGCATTAAGAAATACTTGAAAACGCACAAAAAAGTCATCACTCACGACACCTACATATCTTCATGTCATAAATGGTTGATAAAAAATTTTAAATCTTTGAAATTTTGTTTTCTTAAATATTTAGCTTCATACTTTTGTTTTTTAAAGGCAAGTCTGCGTACAGCTGAGTTAAAATGGGAGAAAATTAGATTTCAACTTGATCACGTGATTTGGCCCGATGGGAAGAGACTAGTTCTCTTGGCAGAGGTGAGTTTTGGTTACTAGAAAAAATAAACATTCATATTGAGAAACACATAGGTGCGATCAATGAAATGTTACAATTTTCACAACATCCTTTACTAGGTAGTTATGTAAACTTTCGCACTCCAGAATCGATGAGTAGGAAAATATGGCCTAACTCCTTGGCCTGCCTTTTAGTCCAGATCTCACTTCGTGAGATAACGCACTAGTAATGCTCAAGTCCAATCTCGCTTGCTTGAAAATCAAGAAGCGATGATGATCTGAAAAAAGCTACATATATAGACAAGAATTCGAGCAGATTCCTCTTGAGATGCTAGACAAAATTAACAAAATAACCTTTACAATATTTCATAACTGTGTAGAAGTGAATGGGCTTCAAGTAGAACCATACTGGTGGCTTGTACATATACACATCTGGTAAGTTCTAACGCCTCCCCCCAATTGAATTCATGTATTTATCATAAAAATTACATTTTCTTTATAAATAAATACCTAGGATTCTTTCATATGGACAGAAATGGCATAGAATGGTTCAGTGTCAGCAGTGGAAAGATACATTGACATTGAACCATCCTATGCCATTTCTGTCCATCTATAAGAATCCTATGAATTTACAAAGAAAATGTAATTTTTATGAAAACAATACATGAATTCAATTGGGGGCGGCGTTAGAACTTGCCGGGGTGTAAGTATTACCTTGTTCTTACTTGTTTCTCTTTTATTATCTAAAATTAAAGCTTTCTAATACTTATACCTACATATATCTTTTACAATTCATTATGTGAATTCTGGGATGCACTGTTCAGTACTATATTTTATTTCTTTAATGTTATATGTAATAGTAGGAGTTACGTGTGCATAGGACTGTGCGTAGCGAATATACTAATTCTAATAAGCTAGTACATGCCATTTGATTTTATTATTTAGGGTGAAGTTGCTAATTTGACGTGCTCTGCGGTGCCATCTTGTGTACTTTCTGTCACGGCCGCAACTCAAGTAAGTTGAGAGAGAGAGAGAGCTGATTTTAGATGTAAAAGTAGGGATCCGTAAGATATTGATCTTTTTATTAATTTGTCTGAAATTTAAAATGCTCTTGGTTAAAAGTGAAGTTAAATCGAGGATCTTTTTGTCCAATTTGGTCTTGGAGCGATCTTCTTATTCCGTAATGGTGCACCAGTTTCATTTATCAAATGTGAATTTCTTTCAATAACTCATCATTCAATTTCTGATTTCCGCTTGCATTACTTAATATTTTAGCGATATTGACTTCTTGGTTTTACTTTTTTCCCCTAATTCCATCTTTTTGTTTTTATTTTTATTTTATTATTAGCCGTAAATATTGCAGTTACGTTTTATGATTCAGTCTTTTTAGTTTGTTTTTATGAAACGGCTCATTGTATTTTGTTTTAAATATCCAAACTGTAAAAGTTTATTTAAAACAATATCGCTCTATTAAATTCATATTACTCATTATAGACATAAAAATATTCTTTTATATAGAATTACCTACATACCATTATTTATTATATTTTAAAGTTAATCATTTAGAAAATTTAAATTTTATCTAGGGTAGGTAGTTTAATTCAAGCGTGTTTGACTAAATCACAATGTACAGATGTAAATATACAATAGGTATGTGTACATTCTCTGAAATTATTTGTTTAGGGGCGCTAAATTACAGTAGAAAATGTGCATGTTGTCAATTATATTGTTAAACATAATAATTTATTTATTTTGTCATTTACTTTACGAAAGAGCGTAATAAAATTTAATACCTCATAGTTACGTCAATTGCCCATATAGTTGGATAAATTGCTCCATGAACAGGTAGGATAGGATCACTGGCACAATAAGAAGACAAAATTATTGATAATTGCAAGTTTTTAGTAGAACCTACCTCAATAAAAAAATCGACCCTTTTGATCCCTAATGACAGTGCCATACAGTATAATTACAAAGTTAGTGCCTACTTATTAAAAATAAAAGTTTTAAATAGTTCTAAAATTTTCCTTATTAATAAAAAATAGTCACTGGTTGTCATACAGAAACATGTCTCTATACCTACTTACATAATAAATGAGTACTTTCTAACACACACACACCTTATTGTACGTTATTAAGAACATTTTTGAAGTATGGTCCCAGGCTTTTACTTAATTGACTATTAAATATTGAAATACTTTTATTAAGTAATCTATATAAATCAAGATAAAAGCAAGTTCCGCCGATGTTTCTACAGATTTAAATAAAACCAAGTTACCAACTTATCTCTATTAAGCGGTTTTCTGGTTTTGTTACCTTTTTATAAATCTAAACAGGAGAGGGGGGGATTATTGATTTTGGTATTTTTCGTCTCATTTTAGTACAGTGGTTGATTATTATTATATACAGATCCAAATTTTACATGTCTATCGATGTGACACAATGACTAGAAATATTTTGTCTTTTTTAATTCTAAATGTAGTTCGTCTTCTTTCGGAATTGAATCAATCATAAAGTCGGAGGTAATTCTCTGTCATGTAATTAAAAAATTAAGTTATTGATTTATCTCATTCTGTATGTTTCAAGAATGAGAGTTCAAATTATGTTGAATGTTTAATCTGTGGAGACTATCTGGTATGCAGATTTCTATCAATAAATATGTTTTGAAAGTTAAATTAAAATAATTTTATGTATAAAGTAGATTAATGAGTATGTTTTTCCAATACTTAGTTTAGTCATAAAATGTTCTATTTGAAAGTTGTCATTGATTATTAATTAGGTGTATGTTATGGAATTTTCAAATAGTTACCTTCAGAAATTAAATAAACAAGTTGATCTGAAAAACAAAGACACTAACCTGTTTCAGTTGATCGTTGAAAGAAATTTAGTAATTTTTGCTTGGTATAAAAGCTATTTCGATTGACTAAATCGTTATATTAACATTATTGAAATAGCAAATGTTTTATTGTTTTTGTTTTGTTTTTTACTATTGAAATTAATCAACCTTTACCTGAATCTAATACATTTTTATTAGTTATTATATTTCTAGGCAAAACCTAGCTATTGGCGATATGTTATATATAGATAGTATTTTGTAAAACATTTTTATTTTTATTATCAAAATGTTATAAATTAATTAAATTTTAATTTTAACACACAATCGTTGCTTTGTATTTTTAATTAAAAATATAAACTGTTTAGATTGAAATTGAATTTCTAAGTATTCTTTTTTTAAATCTTTTTGAAACCGCCGCGGGGGGGGGGGCTACCATAAGTAATTATTTTTTTGCGATCATTATAGTTATCAAACTGTATATTGAATTCTACTAATAAAATTTTGGAAATTAATTATATAATTACATAGCTGCATCCAATTTCAAAACATTTCAGGCATTATTGTCGATCGCATCTGGGTGTATCTTATCATAAATTGCCTAACTTTGATTAATCTTTACATAGATTTCCCCCCCCCCCTCCCAGCAGGTATTGTCAAACTGCTCGAAATGACTAAACCGATTGGGATGAAATTTGGCATCCACTATAAAAAATTTATTGTGGAGATTTTGTTGTAAAATTCGTTGGGGATCCGGTCCCCCCTAAGATCACGTGACCGCCCTCTGACAAAATGAGGTAGGGCCAAAATGTACTGTTTTCAAAAAATAGTCTTGAAGCCAAATATCATTAGAATTGATTAATATTTGGTAATTATGTTACAAGTACATACATCATTGTTTAATTGTATTGCGGGGTTTTAAAAATATAAATTTTTCTGACCATAGTACAACCTGAGAGTCTATCAATAGTAGGAATTTGTGTTTTTGCTATAACTTGTTTGAAATGTTAATCAATTGCTTCATTATTATGGATTTGATGAATGAATGTTTCCCTAAGTATTTAGAAATACTTGGAGATTCTATTTCCTGGTGTGACTTGTGAAGTATGAAGCCAATTTTTGATGAGAATGGCCAATTACTGGTTGAGCTAAATACTGACCGGGAAATCAAAGTTTGCTATTGCATTAAAATCAGATGCACATGGATTTTAAAGAGAAGCTGGCATTGTTATCGGAATAAGCATTATAGCAGTGTTCACCCATTTCGGGAAGAAATTGAACAAAAGTGTCTATTATTACTTAAAATGTCAGAAACGGGAATTGATTGCCAAAACGCCCAAAAAACTTTGTAAGGATCTTTAACATAAAGGCAATGTATCAAATGTCGTTAATTAATTTTTTATGCAAATGTTTCAGTTCTAAAATATCTTTGTGTTTTAGTAGTTTTTTTTATTGGATATTCATTTAAACTTTAGTTTTTATAAAAATTGGCAATCCAACTATATGTATGTCGAATAAAATCTTTAATGCAGACAAACATACCAAATATATGAACTAAACATTTGGCAAGTCTTCGACAGTACTAACATCATAGAATTAGATATATTTTAACTACAAGAAGTGTGTAATTATGGCCTCAACATAGAAACTTCAGATCAACTCAAAACTATGAAATCATATACATGATGTTCTACACCCAAGCTGAAGCATGATAGGATGATCACTCAAACTTGGTGATTGAAAGTACTATCTTAATGTTTATTTTTTGTTTATAGGAAGTTTTTGTATATATGTTTAGCATAAAATGACATTCGTTATGAGATCTTACTAACCGTTTTCTTGTCACACAAATTATAGATTACTTTGTGTTTGGAGTATTTTTTGTACCCCATCTGTAAACAGCCGGTATTTAATGTTTGATTATGTTAAAGTTTATAGACCACTACCCTTATAATTTTAAGGTGTTTTTTTCGGCAATAGGTGTGATTTTAGCATAGGTCCGGCGTTGCTGCCCAAATAAAACATGTTGAACCCAAATGCATTAGAGACACACTATCATGGACACTCACTCAATTTGAGTGTAAACAGTTACAAACTTTTGAAGGAGACCATGAACAAAGTTGGGGTGATATGCGTCTTGGTCAAGTATTCTCCCACAAGAGAACAATTGCTAGGTGAAATTCAAGACAACGTAAGGTTTGAGGATCCCTACAGTAACAATGGAATGTTGTGTCTAGATAAGCTCTGTCCTACGAGATGGACGGTTTGCAGAAATTGCTATAGCAAATTTATACAAAATTATGATGCTCTTAAAACGCTAGTTAAGGAATGTGTTGAAGGGAAACTTAGCATAGATGTAAAATCTCGCATTCAGGATGCCAAAGCAAGATGGATGGATGGTATTTTCGAGCTCACAGGCACCAAGGGAACTGCACTCAACAGCTTGGCCATGGAT
>JAUYWI010105850.1:0-11215 GCA_034780595.1 Parotoplana pacifica
TCCATGTCTTCACGGATGCAGTCTTCCCATTTCTTTTTGGGTCTTCCACGCCTTCTCTTCTCCACCTTCATCTTTCTGATTCTTCTACCCACATAGTTCACTTCTCTCCTCACCACATGTCCTAACCACCGGAGCCTCACTTCCATCAATTTTCCTTTCAATTCTCCAATAGTCATCCTCTACCTCACCTTTTCAGTTCGTACTTTGTCAAATCTCGTCAATCCTAAAGACCACCTTAGCAATTTAATCTCTGCCACCTGCATCTTTTCTTCCTGCTCCTTTGTAGTAGTCGCAGTCTCCATCCCTTATCTTATATCGTTTACCTTTCACCTTATCTGGTACTTTTATGTCACATTCGAGTATAACACTTGGGCTCAAATGATGCTTTAACAATGAAATTTAAAAAAATTCTATTTTAGTAACTCAATTCAATGAAAATACACTAAAACTAAGTTAGAAAGTCATTATAAGCTAATATAAATAATTTTGGATATTTTACTTGCCTTAGAAAATATACATATTAAAAAATCAATTTTAGCTCAAGAATATTAAAAATGAGCTATCTCAAAATGAAATACATTGTTTTAGATGCCTTCAAAATTATAAATCTTAGGTTTCAGCAAAATAGGATGTTTCCTTTGGATTTCAGCCCAAAATATCGATTTTTTTTGTGGGGCCAAAAACGATAATCTAATCACTATTTTTTTAAATTCTTGATTTGTATTACTTAGGTGCTACACAACAAATATGAAGTCAAAACAATGTTGACTTTTTTTAAATTGTCGACTAATCTTTCAATGTACCTGTGGACCAAATCTCAACCCCAATCGAACCAGTCCCTGTAACCACAAGATAGATTTTTTAGGTGTGGCATAGGGGGGATTAATTACATACCACACAAAGATAATATCAAAAGTAAATTTTATTACAACATAATAATGATTGCAAACTACACTATAAAATTTTAAAAAATAACTTTGTCAACTAATGACATGTGCTGTTCATCACTTCAGGTTCTATTGAAGATAGCGTGAACCCGCATGAAACATCACATGTAAACAACACCGCTGCCTGTAAACTAAATGTTAAAAATCGGAAACTTCACTATGCATTGTCTATGGTTAACTTAATAATCAAGATTGGGTGTTTGAACCATCCCAGACTCCACCATAATGGAACCTTACCTGACATTATGCAAGGTATCTCTAATGATGGGTACATTGGTGCGAAAGTGGCCAATAATGGCGGTCACATAGCCACTCTGATCTCCCACACTCTCCATCTGATTCCAGTGCAGCTTCGACATGGTCACCATGGCCGGGCCGCAACATGCCTCCAGGTCTGTAGCCAGCAGTTGAACACAGGCGCTGCGACACTGACCCAGAAGGTCCACTTCGGAGGAAAAGGAAATCTGGGAAGCTAACTGCGGCTCAACCTGATAATAGAGTAGATAAAATGTTTTAGTTGACAAGTTCTTTGTACAATATGTACACTCAATCAAATCAAAACAATCAGTAAAAAACAGAAAAATTTCTGGAATTATTGTTAGTGATTTCCTAACAATTATACAAAAATATTAGCACATAGAAACATTATAAAATATTTTCTCTATTTCTGTTGGTGGATTGTCTTTTCTTTATTTTATTTTAGCTAGTATTTTCTTTTACAATTTTATACTTTTTAACTCCTAATACTTTTCGTTGTAATCTCCAAACATACGTTAACTTAGAAAGTATAAGTATTAACTAAGAAAGTATATTTTAAACTTATCTAAATCACAGTATCAAAATTAGACTTTTTGGTAAATTCTCTAATATTGTACTAACTAAATAAATTCATCTATACAAACCTCGTCTTTCAATTTCTTCTCTAAATCCTCCACAGTCTTCAGGCAATAGTTTGCAGTGACCAGTATGACACAAGCACGATGCAAATCTTCTTTTGATAATTTAATCATCTAGATAATATAATGGAACATCATATGATATGGAAATGCAACCGTTTAGGACTTCTTCGAGTACAGGTAAAAGCTAATCATAGTTACAATATATCATATTCTAGCAGTAATGATTTAGTCAACCAATTAGTTTTAACAGTTCATGACTCCTGTTCTTCCTATTTGCACCACAATCCACCTACTTGTTCATCACGCAACAAACTCTGGATTAACTGATTGGCAGACGCCGTATTCATGCCCAAGCTCTGGTTTGGCTTCTTGACGGGCAACTGGCCAGTCAGCGCCTGGTTGGTGTAGTCAGCAATGTGCCGCTTCAGCACCACACTCAGTCGCACTAGTGTCTCGCGTCTACTCAGCTGTACCGACTGCTTCAGGATCTTCTTGTAGACGAGGAAGAGATCTGTGGCCGAACAGAGTGTGTTCTCAGCCGGATCTGAAGAAACCGGAGCAGCGCCTGTCTGCAGCACAGCTCCCGATGCATCTAAACAGAAAATGCGATGTACTACGTATGTAGAGAAAGATCTCTCTCTCTCTCTCAGTAAAGTGGCGCGAATAAGCGCTGCTGTGGCCACATAGTTGCGCGCCACTTCTCTCTGTCCAGGGTCGATTGAGAGGCCTCTGCAAGTCTTTGGTCTGTCCATTTTTAATGTCTTTTTCCATGCTATTGCTGACCTTCCTCCTCGCTTTTTCTCTTCTACTGATCCCTGAATATATTTATCAAAACCACCTCGTCTCATCACATGCCCAAAATAACGCAGTTTTCTAAGAGCCATTTGCCTACAAAGAATCATCTCAGTACCAATAGTTTGAAGGACTCAGTTGGTTCTCCTCTCTATCCAAGACACCCTCCAGTAAGCCCACATGTCAAAAGTATCTACTCATCTTTCATCATTCTTCGTTATCGCCCAGGACTCACATCCATTCGTGGCCACAGCTAAAAGTTTTCACAGCGATTTACTCAATATTAATACCAAAATGACAAAAATGGTAATCTTCGATTCAATTTCATAATTCTAAGTTCAGATTTTCAGTACACGTTACAGAGATATTGGAATATAATTTTCTTTAACAACAGTTATAATAAAAGATATGTAGATAAATTTGACTATCATTTGCTATCAAAGCACCCAGTGTCATAAACTTAGATGTTAATCGTCGTTTATAAAATAAAAAACATTCTTTAACTAAGTAGACTATCGGCCACGTAATACGACCTCCCATATGGTTTACCTTTGTTCAGAACATCATGAATGTCTTTATTGGCCGCACTCATGCCGGACTGGGTGACAGTGAGGTCACCAATCAGACGATTCATCAACTGGTCCTGGAGCATCTTATCAACATTCTCAATGTAGAGATGCATGTGCTCCTCGAAACATCTTGAATAAAAGAGAGACCATGGATTACTACATAGCACTCCATGCAGAAGACAGTCAAGTGTAGAAAACAAAATGTTTCATTGTGTTTTGAGTACCTCACTCACCATCAAAGTCAAATTAGAAGTGATAATGTCATTTCTAAAAATATTCAACTGATGGTAAGATACTCGAAATTAAGTATTGAATAGAATAATACAAACAATTTTCTTCGATTTTTTTACATTTCTCGTTGTCTAGAACAAAAACGAAACTGATCAGACGCTTACATAAATTAAAGGCTATTAGTAAGACAAAATACGAAATTGAGAGATAAAATAAACAATCATTTTTGGATGATGATTAGATCTCATAATTATCAAATAAATTTTAGTCGCCAGCATATGCCCTATATGAGACGGCTTTGACCACTTGCATCTCGTCGGTCGTAGGTAGCTACAAACCCGGATCCTCTGGCGTGCAAGGCGAGTGTCATTAACTCTCTGACAGGTAAACAATGAGGTCAACATCCCACTGACATGATCAACATCGTCAAGCAACATGCCAGACCAGTAGCTGAGTATGCCTTGGGGTTGTGGGGCAACTTTCTCACAGACTCGTGGCTATCACCGAGCCATTCGCTCTATTACTGGATGCCTCTCTTCCACCATCATTAACAAACTTTATGAAACTGTCAAAGATAGCATCAAGACCCTTGTGACTATCCGTTTCGAGAGAGTTCTGCGATTAAAATCAACACCATGCATCAAACAAAGACTCACGGCTCGGGATGCTGGAGGAAATAAGAGAAACACTTGGAAAGATTCCTGCACTGATCAAATCCCTCATCTTAATCAAGAACAAATTATCCGCTTTCCCTGTTATCCACCTTGGAATTGGCAGAACCCTCACAACTTCGCTTCGGACACTCCCTGATGGTCAGACAGTATGGTGGAGCCCTCGAGACCATGCAACACTTTTTCTGACTGTCCACGCTGGTTTAACCTTCGTTCAAAGCTGTGTGGATCCCCCACAAATGACCTCAAGACATCTTCAACAACCCTTCTCTGAAGTTGTTTATTCAAGCCTCTCCGAGCAATGGAGCTTCTGAAAGCTTCGCTTTATTCAAGAAAGGAAGAGAAGTGTCATACGCACTGAGCTATCTAGAATGCTGGTGAGTCGGAGCGCACAGTTGTTCTTTTAATTTACCAACTGTATTTAGTGATCTTTATATTTTGGTCAACTCCTAACTGCAGACTTGATAGCTCGACTAATGAGACCAAGAGGTCAAAACCGGTCTCGTAGTGGCCTATGCTGATGAATAAAAAAATTGTAACATCAGTTGTGGGAACAGTAATTCATTGATTATTACCAATATATAAGCTTAAAAAATTGAGTGTTCACACTAAAATACACCCCAATTATGTTGCTCTTTCGGTATATTAATTATCCTATTTAAAATTAAATAGCAAAGTGGTTGTCGTAAATAAAAATTAATTTTATAAAAGACATTCCAATGAGTAGAATGTTTTCAAAGAAAAGCTTTTGAAATATTCTTCTTCAGCGAATGAGAGATAAAAAGAGTGAACTTTTGAAAAACAAGTAAATTTGAACCAAGCGAGGAATACCTATGCACAAGAGGTTGATATTTTTATGAATGCGAAAGTGAGTTTCTACTACATTATAACATGGCTAAAGCTGCATTGTGTTTTGAGATTAAGAATTGTCATTTTTAAACTTTGGATGTATTTGTCATCTATGAGATATCGATTGGCCTGGTGTTTCAATGATAAGCCCAAAATTCCACATTCACATATTCAGAATAGCTAACATACGTTTAGTATCATTTTTACAAATATTATCAAAATTATCAATAAAATATCACACAAACTTCAATAGGAATTCATTTTAAGCTGATATACTAAATTTCACATTATCTGGACATAAAACACCGGAGGATTAATCCTTTCTCCCATAGAAAAGAAAACTTATAAAAAGAGAATTGCTTTGTGTTCGATGCGAAATGTCATCATGATCATTCTTACGTAGAAATGATTCCGTCAAATGGAGAAGTGTCCTGCTTTGGTGCAGATGGTGGCTGTTCCTTTTCAGATTCCTCATTCTACAATTCAAAAATGGCACAATCTAGACACAAAACCACCATTGAGAATACTTGATCGATAATCTTTATAAACTCATTCAGTTCAGTTTTAAACATAAACTTTGATATTTCAGAACAGTCGAACAACAATTATACGATTGAACTTTGAACCTAGAAATAACACCAATTTTTACCCAATTTTACATCAGTCACAACTAATCTTGTAGATATTGAGATATTATATTGTGTTTTTAACATAGGGGGCCCTTATGGCTTCTAATGTTAAATCTTACTTGTACGTCCTGATAGAATGGATTGCTTTCATCCAAGTCATCCAGGTCCTTGCCCCGGCCTGCTCCATTTGATTGAAGTAAGGTTTCTCCAGAAAAGGATCGTGCTAGGTGAGTCTCGAATGCGTGTGTCCTCTGCAAGGCGAAGACCAACAGGTTGTGTGTCATTTCAGGCTTTCTTCTCGCCATAATCTTCTGCAGGGCTTCCTTCGTAATACGACAAAACTCAACCACAATCCTAATTAATAAAGAGTTTATTTAAAAACGTCTTTATTAAGCACATATTAATTTAATAAAACATTGAAATATAGTCAAATAACGGCATTTATTCTGATACGCACCTTTCCATAACAAACCAGGAATGTGGGAAAACATGCGTAAATTTCTTGTCAAACTGGGCCAAGCAGGTTCTGAGCCAAGTATAACGATGATCGATTTTATCCAGCCAGGCGGTACTCTGACTCTCTTCAAATAAGACGGAATACTCGGTGAGTTGCAGCTTAACCAGCCAGCCAATCAGTTCGATCTTCACTCGCTCCTCCAACAGATCGACCACATGACAGGCCGATTGGAGGTTGCTGGTTGAAGACTGCAGATGACGTGCTGAGGGCCCCTGCACAGGTCAGACGGAAGTTAATTTGCAAATGCAGAATCAATCACCGTATTTCGATTAAATCAAAAACTCCAAAAATGAACAGGTATTCTCATTTTCTGTCAAAAAGTTGTGACTAATATTGTCACATAACTATCCAGTATTTATGTAAAGTTTATTCGGAAATTGTATAAACATTCTCGCATAATTTTCTCATACGGTTTTGTATTTCATCTACATGAGCGAATGAATACAAGTAGAAACCTTGGGAAATCATCAAAAAAAACATTTTGTACTCCAGTATAGAACCCACAGCGATCATGTTTCATGCACAATTTCTATGTCATAATCAATGTAAAAAAAACAAAGATAAACAATACAATAAGATAAAGCAAAGTACGTACAGTAAGCATCTCTTTGAAATCCTTGACAATAATGATGCTAATTTCCAACTTGATATAGTTAGTCTCGGCGTCGAGTTGGCTTACAACCGGAATAGCCAGATATCGTCCTAAAACCTGGTCCAGAACGCGAGAGGCCTGGCTTAGACGATCAACAATCTCCGAATAAGGAAGGGGTGTGACCTGCGAGGTGCCAGGTATGGGAGACAGCGGTTGGGTGCTCTCTGGATCTGTAGCTGCAATAAGAATACCACCATGCACCCTTGAATACTAGATGCTAAAAGTATGCATACATAGAAATCACTAAGTGTACGTAACTCCATCTTATATCCAGTAACTTTTGTGCACTTTTAATTATTCTCATTGACTAAAACCAAATTCAATGACAGGCAGACGCGGTTCCAAGATAGGGGGATTCCGGAACTCCTCCCTTGACCTCTCTCTAATCCTTTTATTTATAAAGTTTGTACAATATGTAATGCATAAAAACCAAATGAAAAATTAACATGAACCTATTTAAGAAGTTATAGCAGAAATTCAAACAGATGAGTGTTCTTTTTTTGCTATAGAAAAATCTGTTATTTCCAGAAAAATTTGAATTTTGTCTTTCCCTAAAAACCCAACAGCCCTACATTGTATGCATTTCTGAATTTTTGGAATCCCCCCTTTAAAAATTTCTGGAACGGCGTCTGGCAGTTCGAATTAATCAAGTGACCTACAGGTTTGCAATCCCAAAATAGTTTTTAGTCGATCGACAGCTTCAATCAACAAGGAGAGGTTGTTGAGCGTTGTTATGGACCAAGTTAAGTTCTTTTTGGCCTGATCCAACTGTTGTATGTCACGTGTGATGTCACGAACCATCTCTTCTGATCGAGTCGCACGATCCTGAACCTCACGAATTCTATAAGATGAATCAGATGGATAAATAAATCTTTCAAAGATTTGTACCTAGTGCAGAGACACTCGACTCATTAATAAACCATTAAAAAAAATATCTGTATCCCATTTATCATAAAAATTCATCGTTATAATCGACCTAACTATCATTATTAAATCCATAATTTGTTGTTATAAACAAGAAATAAAAATTAAACTAAGCGCTAACAATTTTTTAACCAATATAAAATGGTAATTCAATCTTTATGCTAGATCCAGACCAGACTAGATATTATGTTAAGGTGTACTTAAAAGTAAAGATTGCAATGTGTACCAGTATAGCACATACTTGGCAAATAAAGTCTGTATCATACTTGTGGCCTCCTGTACCACCTGCTGAGCCTTCTCCTGTGATGCTCCCTGTCCCCTAATGACACGCCTAGTCTCCTCATCTAGTTCACCAATCCTGGTCTTCATACGCGCCATTTCTTCCTCCATACAGGAGAGTGACTGTTCAGTGGGAAACATTTCATTGATGTAGGCCACCACACTGAAATCAGCCTGATCAACAGCCTCTTCTTTCATGCCTAGAGTGGCCAGAACCTCCTCAACTTCAAGTGGTAACTCAATCTCTGAAATATTGACCTCTTCATCAGCAGGAGGAGGAAGGTCACCTCTTCCAGAGTCCACTTCAACTGTGGTCATTGTTCACTAACTATAAAAACTGAAAAAGCAAATTAAATTAATTAATTTAAATTCTAAATATAACTAATAAGAAGATACAATAATTTATTCCATTGACTGCCTATTTCATGTGCTTTGGATATTATTTTAAGATGCCTAGAATTTTTAGAAAACCAAAACACATATGCATATATGTAGAGAATTATTTAGATCATGTAACGTTTTACAAATCAAAAAATGCTTAACCCAACAGACATATAGCATCAACAATAATTCCAATCATTAATGTACCAACCAGATAAATTTAAATACAACATCTGACTGTAGAAGACAATTCTCTTTTACAGTCAAATGCTGTATATTAAAATTTAATAATAATTTAAATGTGAAAGTAGATGACATAAAAGTTCTAAATCTTGCAGCTATTTGTAGCCATATTTTAAGAAGTAATAATTGTAAGGCAAAAACTTTAGCACTAATAGTAGATTTGAGTTTGATAATACAGCGAAAGAATCTGTATTAATAATGCAACATTTACCTATCTTATCTAGGGATCAACCCTAGTCTTCTCCAATAATCTAAATAGGTTTGCTTCATATTTGGTCTAAACAGTAATTTGTGTTAAGAGTAATAAACAAAAACAGGCATACTTTGATAAAAATATACTACTTATTTATATTACTCACTAATGATAGTCCAGGACAGCTATTTTGGCCTTGTTAGGCCTCGTCAGCCAAATATAATCACAGACTGAGAAATATAAAATTTTTGTATATTTCATATTAAAGTATAAAAGTAAGGACAAATTATACTAGCACTAGAAGAGAGAAGGTAAAAGATAATCAGAATATATATATATTATATTAAAGGGCACTCATTCTGCCAAAACAGGTCCTGACCAATTAATGTGTTAAGAGTAATAATAAAAGACAGGTATATTTTTATAAAGATATACTACTCATTTATATTACTCACTAATGATAGCCCAGGACAGCTGTTTTGGCCTTGTTAATAAACTGAAAGAATTTATACTAATAATGGAACATTTAACTATCTTATCTAGGGATTAACTCTAGTCTTCTCCATTTATTTAAATAGGTTTGCTTCATATATGATCTAAACTGTTATTTTACATTTAACTTTTATGTACTTTATTTTACATTGATCTTATACACTAATTTTCAAAAAATGTAAACATTCAAACTAGATCAATATTGTTAATTTTCATTTATTTACAAAGCTAGCTTACATAGCATCAAAGTATATATGTAAATCAATGTTTATGACTATAACTAAATAGAAGCCAGCTATTGATAAACTTGCCTTCTATTGGTCAATAAATTTTCACATCTTAATGTCATGTAAGCTAGTATTTGTGAGTGAATAAAAAAACAGTATTGATTTAGTTCAAATATTTCCACTATTTTTTAGAGTTAGTGTAGTACATATATGCTAAACTACAAGACTGATGACAGTTTTATACTGTAATATCAAATTCTCTAATTTAGCAAACAAACATAAAGTATAGGCAGTAATCAATGTTATTTATTGATCTTTTCTTCTCAAAATAACATTTCTACAGGGTGAGTCAGAAGTAATGGGGGGAACATAGAAATAGAATTTATGGCAGTTTAATAGATGTGGGTTAGGGTATTCTATTTTTAGTAACATGATATCAATAGTTTGAAATTGGAATTTCCAATTTCTATATTCAAACTAGTTTTCTAGTTGCAGTAGCTCTACTTGTAAACGCTTTCTTAGTTGCAAATCAGCATGCCACATCGACTTAATTTAGAAGAACAAATTTTCTGCATAAAACATTATTATTCAGAGAAGAATGTGAATGCAGTGCAGAGACGATTTGAGGATGATTTTGGTAAACCTGTGAATTGGGACACAATAAATAATATCATAAACCGATTTGAGGCTACAGGTACTGTATAGGACCAGTTACGGGTTGGTCATCCAGCTTCGGTTATGAATGAACATAACACGTTGGTAATTGGTGAGACATTGAGTCAGCAACCTCAAAATTCAACCTGCAGAGTGGGACAAGAATTAAATTTGTCACAAACTAGCATTGTATGCATTAGTAAAAAACTGGGTTTAAAGCTGTAGCGACCACATTTGTTGCAAGAATTGAAAGAAGACAATAGTGATAGACATTTACAATTCTGTGAGGAAGAATTCAATAATTCCTTCAACTACTGTGATGTTATTTGGACTGATGAGGCCCATTTTAAGGTCTGTGGTCAGGTCAACAGACACAATTGCATCTTCTACTGCATTGGTAACCCTCACAAAGTGTTTCAGAAAACAGTCAATAGTCCAGGTGTTATGGTGTGGGGTGGCATATGTCGCAAAGCACTTATTGGACCATATTTCTTTACAATGACTGTGACTGACAAAAGTTATGTGGAAATGCTTGATACCTATGCATTTCCTAATATAAATATGCTTGTTACAGATGCGGGTGATCGAAAATTTTGGTGGCAACAGGATGGAGCACCTCCCCATTTTGTGTGCATTGAAAGAGCAAGTGTGGACAACAAATTTCCAGGTAGATGGATAGGCAGGAGGGACACAGACGAATGGCCACCAATAAGTCCCGATTTGTTGCCCATGGATTATGGAGTATGGGGTATTATTAAAGAAAAAGTGTTCCAACAAAACAAGATATTCAAAATGTTGAACATTTGAAGATATGCATAACGAAGCATTTGCATTGTTTCATGCAACGATGTGCTCAAAAATATGAGATTCTCTCCCAGATCAGATAGCTGCATGTATTTGTGCAGAAGGCGGACATTTAGAAAATTTTCGAACTTGAACATTGTTGTTATTGTTCTTATTATATAGTCACTAAAATCTATTAAACTGCCATAAATTCTATTTCTATTTTTCCCCCATTACTTCTCACTGACACTCACCCTGTATATATAGCACCTTATTCTATAAG
>JAUYWI010105861.1:0-22252 GCA_034780595.1 Parotoplana pacifica
GCTGAGAAAACTTTCATAAAACAATTTAACCCATCAATTAATGTTAATTATACTCAGTAATTACTTTCTATTACTTTGTGTTTATTTTTTTATTGATCTATGTCTTGCCTACCTATAACTATGGGAATTGTCGACTTGATATTTAAATTTATTCATTGTTAAATATATTGATAAAGCCTTTGGCGAAATATCTAATTTCCATTATATTTTTTATCTTTTGTCTAATTTTATTTATATTATATTTATTATCCAAGATCATGGTGACTAACATTAAACTGCTGATAAATTCATTGACAACTATTAAGGCCAATAACACCCGCATGTAAATGACTTATTTGTTGAACCGTCTATGGATAAACTTTCTATCGGTATGTCTAAAGAATATTCCATGAGTACTGGACTGAATGGAACTGCTACTTGAAAATCAACAAGAAAGTCTAAAAGTATTACCTACATAGTTAGATTACATTTTAAGACCAGTAATACACCAAACAAAGTAAATAGTTTGGTTAGTTAGTTATCAAAATTTTATTCTAAGAAGTTAAGTTTACCGTTGTTCACTTTTTTCTATGGTTATTACACAACTACAGCAAGTCACACTACACTAATTTGAGATTAGTCACTGATATTTTTAACCAATAGATAGCTCTATAGAAATCAGATAGATACTGAAAATTGTGACTAAATCCATGAAGAGTAGTTTTATTTTGCAAATAACGAGTATGCTCCCTATGCATGGATCATATTGTCACCCACCCTTTATTGTCATGTGTCTTCATGGGTAAATTAATAGAAACACATTTATTCAACACAAAAATAAAATCTACCTGTGACAACAAAAAAATATAGTCTTGATGAGTGAAGGTCATATTTCCAACCAATTGGTACACCAATGGGGCCTGAGTCCTTAACTGAGCCCAAATAACTTTGGTCAATTGATTTACTTCAAATTCACAGAATTTTGGTGACTGCTGCTGATTTTTAGATGTAGAAAAGAGATTTGAGCTGTGACAATCGGGAAATGAAAGACGAACAAAACCAGAATTTATGATATTACTAGGATACCAATTCATAATAAATGCTGGGACAGTGGCATTCAATATTACTGATGAAATCTTCTTTAATGATTTGGTAGATCCTTCATAGACCGCAAAATTTGTTTTAGTATAAAGCGAAGAGATCATGTCATCTATAATCGTGTTTGAATCTAAAATTGAATTAAAAGAAAATATGTCAGTTATTTTTAGTTTCAGTCATAGATATTTTAACACTATTGAATAGAATATTACAATAAAAATCACTTTTACGTAAAAATGTATACGACCTTACAAACAAATGAAAATGGAAATTCTCGATGTTTAGATGCCCAGAGAAAATGTTTTTGGAGAGGGCGACGCAATCCTAGACGTCATAGACCAAGCCCAGTTGAGAATGTCAACCTCAAAGTTAATATTTTTACACATTGGACGTATATCTTATACACCCAATAATCTCAAATTCCATTTTAAGAGCATAGGTCCCAAAAATCAATAATGTAAACAATAAATTTTGATATTTCTTCACTTTTTTTATTTCAATAGTAGGAACAGTTGGCAAAAACCGTAATTGATTATGATGCTTATAAATTTTCAATTTGTGTCGTCAACGGATCAAAAAATCAATAATCAAAGCGTATTTTTAAATTCATTTTCCCATGAATTTTCAAAAGGTATGGAAACATACAATACAAATATTCAATAAGAATTAAAATCCTAGGGAGTTAGAGAGGGGAAATCTTGATCCCACCCACAAAGAACGATGAAAATATGATTAGTCTCATAGTATTTTTTTCGTCCTAAAATTTCGAGGTAATTTGAAAGTATCTGAGCTGATGATAAACACCACTACTAAGTGCACATATATATTATAATGAGTTGATATTGTACATAGTAAAACATTTTTGTTTCATTAACAGTAACCTTAGGTCGACAGCTAGCTAACCACAAAACTGTCTAAATTAATCTGATAGAATAATCAATTTCTTAAATTTACTATGTAATGGGCATCAGATTACAAACAAACCTATGTCCTAAAAATAGGGCGCCAGCTACGAGTAAAAACTTCAATGGTTTAGTGAGTACATTTGAGATCTTTCATATTTACATGTAGCCTTTAATTAAATAACTTCCTAATTCTTGTTATTTAAAGGAATTGTCAAATTATTATATCTGGTTTGTTCTCCAGATACTTTAATTTATTGTGAACTGTATACACATTTCTGTGTGAAATCAGAATAAAAATTAAATTAACAGTAGCGTAAACTGGGGTGATTTTAAACGGTTTTTATCATTATTTTCTAAATTTCAGATTTTTTTGCTTTCTTTATTGAACCGCAAACACAAAAATATTGGGATCATGCTCTTACCATAGGAGAAAATATAAATTATCTGAATTTATAATGCTACAACAATTATCTGCTTATTTGTCCTATTGTATTGTTACATTGAAATTTCGAATAATATTATTACTCATGCCTTAATTTGCTGTCATATTATTAGATGCTATAAATTACACAAGTAACAATGCACTCATCCTATAGATCATGGCACACTAAAAATATGATAAGCTATGATTTAGTAAAGAAATCAATTAAGTATTCAGTCATTTATATTTCGATTAGGAAATGAACTTGAAGTGACTATCTTTACCGATAGGTACCATTAGCAATTTAGTAATTTTTGAAACTCAATCTTGAAGATTAAATAATTACGTATATCAGTGTTGTTGACTAGTGTTTTTTAAATACCGTTTCAATACCAGTATAGTAATTGCCTCGGCACCTATTATTGTATTAGAAAAACTCATATATTACCAAATTTATCTTTAAAAAGATAAAAACACTTTGAGACGTTACACCGCTGCTTCAAGGACCATTCTCGAATATCGATAAGTGAAGAATTGAGAGTACCAAGATCATTGACCAACGAAGGAGCTGAAAGTGCACGCCAACTGTCAAGAGACACACCTTTCTCATTAAAGATTCCATTTGCCAAAGATGATGAAACGAAAATGCCTCGATGGGTAACGGGACCCAGTGGTCCACAGTCAATTACTTGGCCCTGGTTCACCCAGTGCTCCACGTTGAAGCCCGGCTTCATCCACACCTCCAAATTGATGGTTACTGACTCAGTGCTACTGCAATCAGAAGATAAAACAACAAATTGTAGGATTAAAAAGTTTTAAACCAGATGGGTAACTAAACAAAATATGTGCATTTGTATAATTTAATATTCTGATATTTTTAAAATCTTGTTTTAAATCAAATTGTGCCAAAATGAAGGACGATTTAGCATTAAATACATCTGCTAAATACTTAAAATTTAAGATCACTGGCGAAAGGTAATGAATTGTAAACTTTGATCAATTTGTCATCCACCATTCCCTGCTGCAATTTTCTGACCAAATATTTTCAGCTTTGTATTATACAGATTAGTTGATCTAATTAATCAGTTCTATATTGAGTGAGGTCACAGTTGGTGTTAACACTTTGAAAAGTACCTATTAATTTTTACCTCTAATTTTGGTTAAAAAAACTCCAGCCAAAAAGTGTTAGATTAAACTCGATTTGAGGTTGGATTAACTCCAATTTTTATTAACAATTTGTGGTAAAATTATATGTTTTTAATAAACGTGTCCAAGAGTGACAGTGCCATAGAATTTGAAATTGTATAGGTTTTTGCTAAATCAATAGAAAAAACTCACCCACGGTTTAACCCAGTATAAATTTATTTATCTTTAGTGCTAAAAATCAATCTTTAACGCTAGAAACCGGTAGATTTAGAAAATATAATATTCTAGTTAAAAAACAGATTTGGACATGAATAAAAAACATAAGATTAAGTTTAAACTTAGGCTTAAATGTTATTTTTAAATTAGCTAAACCTAGCCTGTCAAACTTATAGAACCAACATATCTAACTACAGACCATTTTTGGAAGGAGCCTGATGGCTCTTAGGAATATTCAAAAAAATAAAAGATCTGTGATAGACCTACTTCATTTTTATAACGGTTTTAATTTTTTTCTAATTGCTTTAAAAAATTTAAAGTCTACCATAGACAATAATGTGGGTTTATCGTACTTTTAGAATATTCCTCAAAGCCATTAGGTTTCAGATAGCTACTTCTGCCAAAAAGTAGTCTTAATGTGACGACCTTAATAAAATACTCATTTAACATGTAGTTAGATAAATTAGTTCTATATTGTTGGCCAGACCTGTATATATATAATCTTTGGCTTACGCTACAATTTTTAATTTTAAATCAGCTAGGCCTAGCTTGTCAAAGATTATGTATATATGTACATAATCTTTGGCTTAAGCTTACGCTTAAATTTTTTATTTTGTTTTATTGTTTATCCATATTATTAAATTTGTTTAACTTATCTACATTATTTACCTTACTATTTATATTTAAATACCTACCTACGAATTTTTCGAAAACGTTCAGCATAAAAAAACTATTCTATGATCTACACTATACTTTTTATATGCATTTACCTAGGTACCTAAAATAATCAACAAAATCTAATTCCAATTCTCATATAAAGTTTTTAATACTACAGAAAACATTTAATTAGTACTAAAATATTAAGAAAAATAAACATCAAGTTGTGTCCTGCTGATGTTGTTAATCTCCAGGCGGTTAGTGTTAAGGGATATAAAATCGAAACACTTTTTGGATTTTGAAGGTTGAGTTAACACTGTTGCTGGAATTAATACTTTCAAAAGAGTTAACTGTCGCCAAAAGCATCCAACTTGAGTTAACACCAAACAAAAAAGTTCATGTCACAATTGGTATTAAATAGACCAAAAATGTTAACTCCGTTGTTAATTCCAACCAAAATGTCAGCAGGTCACAGCTGTGGTTAAATTTGTCAAGTGTTATACTTTTTCCGAATTTAACACTTTTGATAGTGTTAACATTAACTGTGACCTCACTCATTGTAGTCATAATGTCTGTTATATATCGCTTAGAACATAATATGTACATACATAAATTAGAAGTTGCATTTATTTCTAGATATAAAAGCAAAACTAAACCTAGCATCATACTAAATTAGATATAACCTTCTATAATAAGTGTAGTATATTTCTTTTTAGATTTTAAGTGCTTATATGTCATATTTAAAAAAAACATTAAAAATGAAAAGACTTACTTATCAACATTAGCTAATCTTTCTAACACATCTGAGGATTTGTTGACTTGTTGTTTTTTAATAATCACCTTTTCGTAGCCAAGTTTTTCGGTAAGTAAACTACGTAAAATAAGGCTAACTATAAAATGAGAATCATGGTTCTGGGCAACTTCTATCACCAATGGATGAGCTTCATTGTTTAGATCAAATGTCCGCTTCCATTTCGATTTGAGTAAATCTGAAATTCAAGACAAACCACGAGGTGATAAATTGTAAAATATAACAAAATAGAAATAGGATTTTACGGTTTCGAATGGATTGGTGTTCTAAGTTAACATTTTTTATAACTTCTGAAGACAACATGTTATGGTAACTTGATTATTCATAGTATAGGTAGTTAGGCTTATGAAATTGAATTCCAAAATCATCATATTATGCTGTTTGAAATTAAGTCATACAAATGCACAAATTACGAGAGAGGAAAAGAAACCGGATGTTTGTAAGTACATCATATAGGGCATATATCTAATACAAAACTAAAATGTGCGGTGGTAACAGTCACGAATAAGTTTGTTAAAACATGTATTTAAAGAACAAACATAACTGTGACAAGGCAATACTTTAAATTGCAAGTTTTTATAAAGAAAGTATTAGGAAATGAATAAATACTACACACAAATCAAAATTATTTTCAGTTTTTCAATTATCAAAAATTAAACAACTAAAATATAAAGATAATAATAATTTCTTTTTAATATTGAAGTTGTTTAATTTTACTATAGGTAAACTACTATGACACTAGAAATATCTGTTAATCAAAATTTATTTCTACAATAACATTATATTATTGTAGAAATTTCTGTTATAATTCTGAACTGAGAAATGAATAGTATCAGATAGCTAAATATAATCGGAAATTTCAATTCATCCATATGCATTATGTATAATGTTGAACACCATAAATAAATAATATCTAAAAGCAACCTACATAATAAGATTTTTACAACGTCATGTATGTTCCATCCAAAATATCTGTACTACTTAATTACAACATACATAAGTAGTATATTAACCACACTATAGTTACAACCTGCTCAAAAATCACATGAATGGACATTGGTCTCTGTCACCAGCTTTACACTGATGGTCGGATCAACTCTCATCGAGTGTCACATCTGACACACATATTCACCTGATTATAAATTCACAAAATCAATAGGAACACTTAAAGTCCAACTTTTAACTCTTTTATATTAGAAAAGGACAAATAGATATTTTAGAATCTTTAGCGAAAAATAGGCATGCTGATAAGAAGCTAGAGGCATGTCAAAAATCTCTCACATTTAATGTATACTTACCTTCGTAGAAGGTACATAGATGCATTACTAACTATAACCTAGTTTGATGTTTCTCTTATCAAAACGTTGATAAATTTAGTTGAAAAGCTGAAAACCGTCAATTTTTTATCAAACTTTTAGATATTATTATACAGAGTATAATACTAAGAATGAAGCTGATTTTGGAACAGCTTCGCATTATCGTACATACAATAATCTTATGTCGAGTAGGCTAGGTGAAAGAGTTATTACATTCAAAGATTTAACTCATATAAACACCATATTGACATTTTATCTCCATATCCGTATAAGTTTCGACAAATTAATGTATTAATACCTAACTATTTTAAATCTAACCATTAATAACAATAATTTATTATTTAAAAATACGCAGAATACGTATTAGATAAACTAATGAAACCAACAGAGTAGGGAATAGTCATTCCTATTTTTGCATGACTTACGACCAACGAAATTTAAATAATACTTGGAAACTCCTTGCTTACAAAATTTTACAAAAGCAAAAAGTCGTACTTAAAATTGTATTGAATTTGTCATATTTTAAAAATCGTAAATGAAAAAGTCATATTTAAAAAAACGTATACCAAATAATACCGTTTTATTACGTAAACTTAAGTACAAAATTATCATGTTAAAAAAACAAAGTCAAGTGGACGAGAACAAATAATATCATTTTGACACATAAAAAACGAGAACGTCTGCAAAACATTATGTTAGATTTGAAGAAATATCAACAGTTTTAGACCCTCTCAATATATAGTCTTCCAATGCAGTTTGTTTTCGCAAAACATATCATAAAGTAACTGCAGATGTTCGCATTTATTGTTGATTATTTTCGCCACTTTGGCTATGGGCAGTCTTTTTCTGTGTGGTGTTGTATCCTGTGACTTGTTCGATTGTCTTCCTCCATGAGTGCTGCCAATGGTTCTCAAATACACAACTGTTTCAATACGACCTTTTTATTTACAACAATTTAAAATACTTTTTCTATGTACGTCTTTTTAAGACTATTTCATTATAACTATTTTTAATTACACCAATTTTAATACGAATTTTTCAGTAAATTTTGTTCTTCCATAATTATAACTTTTTACAAAAAGTAATTTTATACATCGTGACTAAATCAATAAAATTGCAAAACAACGTTTTAAATGTTATTAGAACAGCCTCACAACCTCACAAAATTTATAATTATTAAAGTGAAAGGAAGTAGGTTCACACTCAAAAACTGTATTTAAATAATATCCAAATTAAGAAACAAAATGAGAATTTAGCTATCTCAGTAATAAACTTAGCAAGAGAAAACGTTGCTTAATTAGCGAGTTAATTATTATTTTTCAATATAAACTTTATAAACATGTCATGTACTGTTTCAGGAAAACATTTAGTTCATATTTTATGACAAAGAAACAATGTTCAGTTATGCATTAGCACTACTTCTACTAAACAATATACATGTGTATACGAAATTAAAAATAAGTTACCTGGAGTATTAAAACATGTTTCATATGATTCACAATGTACGTTTAAAAAGAAACTTATCCAAATGAGAACAACACTATAGGGATAGTGTTTGACAAAGTGAACACTTCTCATACTAGACTCAAACAATAAAATTACGAAAAAGGAAGATCACTACTCATTTCCCAGTCGACACAATTCCAGAAAATAACATCAGCAGCAATTTTACTGCATTTCATATAATCAAGTATAACTAATATTCATTGATTTCATCTGCGTTTCATTTTGCTTTTTCTGAAACAAACAAAAAAGACTATTATAATAACCTAGCTCTAACTTCTAAGCACATAGGTAATCAAGTTGATATTGTATACTTTTAAATCAAATTTCTGAAGAAATATTTCTTTGATATTCCTAAAATTAGTGGGTGACTAAAAATTTCAGGAAATAAACTATGGACAGATACTATAACAGTTCAACTTATTTAACCATGCATAAATAAATTGCTTGGCAGAATTAATGTTGATACCTGATATACAGAGAGGCACACTCACTAATGTTCAAATGTTACACTTCATTTTGTATTGTGAACTACATAAAACTATTATAAAGATTGTGAAAGAGAACATGCTAAAGTTGCATGTAGTAAAAGGAGTTTTAAAAAAACAATCATTATTAGAAATGTGAGACAACTTAAAACATTACTAAAATTTTATTGATTTTATATGTCTGAATACTGAAATTTTAGCTATGCTTAAAGTTATTAATAATGATATTTTATTTTACTACATGGAACTGGAGAATGTTCTCTTTCACAATATTAAAAATCTGTTGCAATATAAATGTCAGCTGGTATAGTTATATCAGGGTTCATAGTAAGCATTGCAAAAAAGCCCAGCCCCTGACTTATCCTGACTTTCTATGCCATATTACCCTGATTTTCCAGGTCTACTCATAACCCAAAAAATACAGCTACTCCACATTATCTAACCATAATTGTTGAAAATATGTCTTCTTTTTTGCTATCATTGCTATAATCAAGAAAAATAAATATTAGAGCCATATTAGTTAGATAGTTAAAATGATATAATCTTGAAAGGTGTACAATGTATTTTTTAAACAGAAAATTGAGTATACAAAATAACTATATTAAACACAACTTCAAATAGCCCTGACTGCCCCTGACTCTAATCTAAAATAACACTCTATGCCCTGACTTTACCCTAACTTTCACACAAAATTCAAAATATCCTGACTTACTATGAACTCTGTATATTGTATAATGGACAATAGATGATGAAAATAATGATTTATTTGTCAAATTAGGTCAAATAATTTATGGGTAACCCTTTAGATCATTATTCATTTTTTTCTAAATATACATACATGCAAGTCTTTATATAACATATTACCCATTGCAATGGTTCAACCTTGACCAATTTGCTTTACAGGATACTCGAGTAAATAGATTTAGGTTCAGATTAATAGACTCCAATGCTTACTAAGTGTGCCAAATTTTGTCAAAAACTGTCAAGTAGTTTCAGTAAAACAATAGCATAAGTGAAATTAACAAATTGGTATTGGTACCAAGGCAAGTAAATATCCAATATCATAATGAGAAAAATGTAAAATAATGAAAAAACACAATAACATCAAACTAACACACTGATAGAAAATCACATCGACATTTGTAGAGATGTAAAAGTAGGGGTATGCAATCTAGTCGATCTTAAGATTGTTTAGAATAATGGGTAAGAGAAATGAATAAAGAAATTCGGCCTCTATGAACTGCAGAAAATATTCTAGGTTTCAAAGGTGAAAGACAAATATCTTCAGGCATAGAAAGAAAACAGATAACTGCCACATGAAATTGAAAGATATCTAAGAAAAATGAGTGAAAGCTTATACTAGCCTAAGATGTCCTCAGAAATAAAGCAATATATTCAACCCTTTGGTAATTATTCAATTTTTGTTATATGTCAAATTGAAAAAAAATGATATAGATTTTTGTGATTTCAGAAATAAATAGTTCTTAGTAGTTGTAGAATAATTTTCTGGCTTATAGAAGTAAAATATTTAAGAACTATAATACTATATCAACTGTTGTAATTAACTTATGATTTGATAGAAATTAGATACCAAAGTATGTCTGATGGATCCTCAATCTACTTGAGCAACTGCAAATGAAATTAGAAAAGATTCTTACTACTCATTATCCAAAAAATCAATCTGGATTACAGGGTTTATGTGGCCTAATAATTAAAATCAAATGAAAAAATGGTAGAAATAGTTTGTGTTATTTACATATTTTTATCACCTCAAATTAGTTACTAACTAAGTTTCATAAAGATTGACCAATGTTTTAACTTTTTTTCCAGAAAAAATCAAACAATTCAATGTTGGATATTTAATAAAAATGTCCAAAAAGCACCTTCCAAATAGGTTTTTCCATTGACCTAACACAAAATTATTTATATTAATGTAAATAGAGTACAGACATCACTGATATCTAAAGAAGTTGTGAGTCAACCATATTCCTCAGAAACATTAGTTTTAAGTCAAACATATAAAAAGGGTACATGGCTACACCTAAATCTACTATATTTAAGGTTGAGCTAAACACTTTGAATCAAAATTATAATCATTCATTAGTTAATTTCAAAGTTTGACTTAAAGTTGTAAGTTAAACTTTGAAATCACTTATATTTATGGATCTGGTGTTTAATATTTGACATTGATTTTCTAAAACAAAACATCCCAAATGTCCAGAAATAAAGAAACCATAATAAAGCAAAAATAAGATAAATATCTAACTCCAAAAGATATGTAAATTTTTGGCTTTATTCACCAGGCATAATCATACATAAAAATAATGTCTATGCATAGAGAAATAAAATTTAACAGTAGGTAGTCATAGAGATAATTGGTAACAGAAACATGAAAACAAATTTTGATATTAAATGTTAAAATCAGAGCACAAATATATCACCCTGCTAGTGTGTCTAAGTATTTTTGTGGTACATGGATACTCTGGAATTGTGCAATTGGTTATTAGAAAATGGTCAGCCATAATGGATGACTTTGGTGAATTTGTTGGACAGCTCACTGATGGTCCCTTATATGAGTATGAAGCTTTTGTTTGGTCTCTCCAATATACTTGTGGCTACAAAGAACACATGAAAGTTTGAAGATGACATTTTTAGACTCAATTGACACCCAAACATAATTTAGAATTATAAGTAACCAAAGTTAATGTTGAAAAAATAAGTGTTTCTTCTAACTTCCAACCAGGAGTGATAATTGGTAAAACTGGTAGGTTACTATTACAACAGATTGATTTAATTTCATTACTATGTTTTTGGCTAATAAAAGGAGTTATCAAATTTATTAGAGTTTATACACTTAATGACCTGATCTGTTACATTTTTATAAAATCCATAGAACAAATAAAATTTTGAGTGACACATTGAATTCTAACCTTTTTCTATGACAGAATCTCAAATTTAAATTGAACTAACTGAAAATTCCATAGTTACTATAGAATATATTGAAATGCTAACTACTGCAGGATCACATGAATAGTACCAATTGGCTGTCTGCCTTCTTTGTTTTAGATAAACAAAATAAATGCATAAAATCACCACAAATCAAATTAACACAATTAAAGGGTTTTTCAAAAGCCAATGACAAACAGAAATGTGCTCTTTGTGGAAACTGTTAAAAATTGTTGATGAACATAGCAAAGCTGATTCATATTCAATAGTTGTGCATGATTATTCTCAAATAAGAAATACAAATCATCTGCTGACTCATAATATTCAAAATGTATTAGTCATCATGAGCAAATGAAGCCATCTTTGTCAAATGTGAATCAATTTGTAAATTGGCATTATTTCTTTTTTGCCTGTAGAATAGATTTTGAAACAAGAGCCTCGACAATATCAGGATTGAGATGTGTTTTTTAGTGAGTGGAAAATATTAATTCAACTTCAACATTGCCATGAGGCAAAATTACTACTGCCTTGTCTAGATGTACCAACAGAAGAAATTTAGTCTCCTTCAGATTTTGCCCAGAATTCACCAACATTGATATCTTCCAGTCCTGTTCCACCTTCTCTTGCAATTGGTATAAAGAACTTCCACTGTCAGATCCAAAAGTTCAGTTTGTGAAACTACTTATAACTGTTAGCTGACTGTAGTGACCAATTTGTTCATAATATTGACTTTGTGGAATATTTGATCATGGGGCCAGAAATTTGCAGCACAGTAGAACTTCATTTCCAAATGGCAACTGTGTATTTTTTTACATTTGAATAACTCCTGTTGATCATGAACTTCCATTGCAACTAGTAACATCTTTTTGTCAACCATTATTTCCAAGTCAAATAGTTTCTTCTGCAATGTCTGTCTTCCATGGATGTTTACAAAAATTCTGTGGTTTCACAAAACAACCAAGCCAAATATTAAAAATTATTTTCAGTCACATGGATAATCCATTATATCTCAGCTTCATGGATGTGATTGGAATCTCCATCTTCTACCAATTTGCTGGTATTTTTAGATGAAAAAGATCCAATTGAGATATCCTTCTTTATTTCATTCTAATTCAAAATTTGATTAGAACAACTCACATGGCTTTTTAGGTGCATGGAATGATGTTTGGCACCAAGTACTAACAGATTTCATAACCATCTTATGTGTGTGACACCAGACACCTATTGTCATTGTTTCCATCCCTCTTTATTGGCCAATCATTAGACCAAAAAAACTTTCCATTCATATTTCTGAATAAAAAACAATTAATATTCTTATTTTTTGTAGTAGTGATATTCAGATCAATTTGTTTTCATATTGAAAATGAATTATAAGTACAAGTGTAATTACAAATAAACAGTTTTTTCTCTCACAGAAAGTAGGCATGCTTGTGGACCTTGAATTTGAGAAGCAACCAGATATTATCAATGAGTTGATTGAATGATGGGCCATGTGTACTGGGCATTGTCATGCATAAATATGAGGTTGCCAATATTGGTTACAGGCACAGCATGATTCACAAGGATGTCCATGTAACAATCTGTATTTATGGTGCCATGGATATGCACTATGGCAGTCTCAAAACATAATCTGACCTGGAAATTGCAACATTGCAGTGTGTGCATTGTTCATTCTTATTCCTCTGACCTGTACACATAATGTGACCTGGCAGCACCAATCTTGATACCAATCTCATCACTAAAACCTACATTGTGCCAGTCATCATAGTTGTTGATGACCCAATTGTGATGGACTAACTTGTGGTTGAGTGTGAAAGCTGGTGCAGCATGTGGACAACAAGGCCACTATGGATCAAACTGCACCTGATGGTGCTGGAGTGTGCCTGCATGACCACACAACCTACTTCATGCTGCAGCTGGTGTGATGTGAGGTGTGGATCACCAAGGTAGGCATGAGCAAGACATTGTGTAGCTGCTGGACCAATAATGCAGAAGCATCCACAGCACCCTGTACAGGTTGCAAAAGTTGTACCAGTTTAGTGCAATACCTGCTGATGATTCAACTTACCATTCAGTTTTTTCAGCTTGATTACTGCCTTGAATAAGGTGTTGAATGACCAGTTTTCAGACATTTTGAGGTGTTTCTGGCATGTTGGAGCTGCACTAGCAGACATGGAGAAAATGGAATTTTTCTGATTATAATTTATATTTAAAATGCCAATTTAATTTAGATCTTCAAAATTAATTAGGAATTTCTAAAATCTAATATTATCATAATTTGCACTTTGTAAATGGAGTTGCAATTAATTTGCTTTGTTACACCACCACTGTGTTATTGTTTATCAATATACAAGGTCATTCCAATATTCATTTAATTTGCCTTTTTGAACAGAACATAATAATAAAATAATGTGTACAATAAAACCTACAATGCAAATATTTCTTACTTTAACATTTAGAATAGATAATCACAAAATAAAGTTTATTATATGTAAATTAAAGAATTATATCTCAAAAATGTATTCTTTGTTTAAAGAAATAAAATGCTTATGTCACTCATACTACTCATCATATAGTAGTAGTAACAATTATGAACATCTGTCATACAATATTAAAGCTTTTTGTATGTAAATTCTTGTGAATAGGTCTGATATGCATTTTAAAATCATACCATGTATCAACTGTATTGTTGAGAATAAATGTCAAACTTAGAAGATTATCCATATAAGAATTAAAACTAGTAATTTTTGTTTTTTTATACAAAATCATATATTTGTTTCTCCTATATACATGCATTTAGCTATTTGACAGATTCAAATTATGCTTTTCATAATGTTTAATGTGAAAATGCACAACATATTCAAATTATGATGAAAAATGGCCAATCTGGTCAGAAATGAAAAATAGTAAAAATGCAAAACAATAACAAGAAATATGGTGTGGGACTTAGGACCCTCAGCAGTGAGTTTTAACCAGTTTAAAAAAAATATGCTTTTGGTTTCTATATCAGTAAAATTATAATAAACACACTATTTTGAATTTATACTTGTGGTACAGTACTGAAGCTTTCATTGCTTTAGTATCACAGAAATTATAACACTAACCCTATAAGACCTATGCTATAGTTTGTTCTAATAAATGTGCAATTAAATTAATTATTAGTAAAATTTTGAACTATAAACCTGTGCTATTGAAGCTTTTATAGATCAAGTATAGTAGGTATGTTGTACTATAGACACATCCACTCATAAACTTACTTACTACATTAGCATTTGATTATAACCAAAAAGAAGGATGATCTATGAAAAATTAGTTTAAGAAATAAATTTCTGGTATATACTTTTTTAAGGAAAAATAAATATTCTATGCATGCCTATTAATTATAAAAATAAATATAAAATTATTTATATAAATATGTACTGTGATCATGTTTAAGGTGTTTTAAAACCTATATCATGATAAAAGTTAAATTATTTTATATTTTGATTGCCAGCATCTACTTGAGAAATGACCCAAATTGTGTTCTGACCATCTACCTACCTAAAATCTCAAGATGCTATTTAGATGTAGAATTCAAATACTTTAACCCCTTAGTTAAGTCTGATTTGTACTTGGGATGAGTGTGCTAGTAAAAAACAAGCTGTCATAGGAATGAGTTGACTGAAATTTAAATGTTCTTTCAGAAACAAGTCAAATTGTTAAAATTCAAACTCCTTTATTTAAGATTTTTGATAGCTTAAAGTTAGATCTTTTAATAATTTATTATAGGTTAGTTATAAACCAGGTTCATTTTTTACTAAAACATATCCACTCATTGAATCAAGAAAGAGTTAGTTAGGCCTTATGGATAGTATTATTGAATTCCAGTCAACTCATACCTATAACTTATTTTCAATAAAAAATGAAGCCTGATTACCAACTACCCTACCATAAATTAAAAAAAGATCTAAATTTAAGCATTCAAACATCTTACACGAGTTAGACTATCAAGAATTTAACTTGTGTTGTTTGAATGACAGAATTAATACATAAATAATAAATGATAGTATTGTATTGTATTGATCAAAAAATTGCTTTAATATGTTTTTTATATAACATACTAGTACAATATATACATTAAATATTTTACTTATAAAACAATTAAATCTAAATTTGTTAATAAAATATTATGGCATAATACTTTTCATTAAAAATAAAAGCTGACTCAATTTGCTAAGATGGCCGATGAACCCAGCTGACTATAAAAGTTAAATAAAGTATTAAAACTGTTCAATTTTGGGTTTAAGAAACCATTGGAAATATCACTTCGATAACAATGTGAAGCGCTGTTATATAACGTTTTTGAAACAAAAATATGTGTTAACTAATTTAGGTTATCTCAGTAGGAAAGATAGAATTAACAGAAGGCTTGAGTTTCATTGATCACAGCGAGCCTGCGATTGATATCGAGAAATATGTTATCCACTGTCGTGATATTTATGCATTGTGTTGAACTTTCCTTATAGCATTTCCATGCATGTTAATTGCATATTTTAAACTACTGTTTGTCTATGATTTTATAGTCATGGATTTATGCTGTTATAGTAATTTATTATACAAATCTAGATATTATGTTGTTATAGTAATCTATTATACAAATCTAGATATTATGTTGTTATAGTTCCGTATTTTCGGCATCAACTATTGACTAGGTTCCAAAGTTCAGGGAAACTATTAGTGATTTTTTGAAGCGACTAACATTGTTAGTTGAAGTTGTAAATGTACAATAATAAACACTCAAGAATATCAATTGCTTCTTTGTAATGCCTCAAAAGCTGGTGTGATATCAGATAAAATTAGAGCATACCTACTTGCTAGAACTTGATAATGAACATGCTAGTTTTGATCAATGCTATTGAGATCTCAACCGATTAATCAAGAAGTTTTAAATCGAACTTTGAACAAAATACGGACTCCATTATAGCTGCAATAAATCAAACAAAAAAGAAAAAAACACATTTTACTAAGTCATCTTGTTACTTCTGTGGAGGGTATACATTTACGCAGAAATTGCCGAACTAAGACGATACATGCCAATCTTGTCAGAAAAATTGTCACTGGGCTAAGGTTTGTAAGTCAAAAACCGGCGCACTGAATCAGATTTAATAGTATGATAACACGACTATAGGTAATGTTCCATGAAATCACGTACTCAAGCACTTTATTCACCTGTAACAAATTTACAGTTATTGATGCTCTTATTCATTCAGGATCAACACATTCCTTCATTACAATATCTCTTGCTAAACATCTTGAATTGACAATTATTCCTTTAAAAACCGCTACACGACTAGCAAATGGAACACTTTAGTAAGACTATAGGCAATACATCAGCCACAATTCATATCCAAAGATAAAAATGACACGGTACAACGAAAACACCAATCTTTGGCTACTTTTTCGATTTTTCTCTATGGCCAATTTTGTAAAAAGGCAAATTTTGTCGATGTTTTTTATTGCATTTTCTATTACTACGATAATATTCTTTTATACTTTAAAATCCCAGATTGGAATAATGATTCGAAATGATTTTATTTTATGTCTCTTTTCATACCATTTCCCAACAATTTTTGTTATTGGAAATTATAAATCTTCAGTATTTATTATGCTGTCATTTTTTTACTGTTTGATCACTTAGCTTTTTTTGCATTATAATCGATGGAAAATGGAATTTTTGATACATAGTAAAACTAAAAAAATTGGAAAAAGTGAAAAGGTAGGTGTTTTCGTCGAAGTGAGTCAAATTATGAAGTAAAACTCACAATTGCCGATATGAATATTGGAATGCATGTCTTTCTAAACATAAAACAGTCGAGTTGAATACCAGAGGAAACTTACCCCAAATTTTATTTTCCAGCGCTATTTTTCCACTGGTATTATGATGAAGCGCCCTCCTAGCACAACAAGACGTCAATACATTAAAATCAAAATCTTAATTCATCAAAGCAGAAATACAGCGCTTTCTGCATTCCAGAATCTTTGAACCTTCAAATTCCTCATGGCGGGTTCAAGCCTTCGTGGTATCCGGTCAAAAGGCTCGAATGGTTATCGATTACTCAGAAATAGTAAATATCTTCACTCAAATGGATGCTTATCATTTTAAAATGGTAAGAATGACACAAAAATCACTATTATTGCAATATCGAGCTAATGCGACTTATCACCAAGTGAAAATTATACTGAAAGATCGCCCTTATACCGCCTTTGAGGTTTTACTTTTCTTAACAAATGCAGTTTCTTTAATCTAAAGAATCATGGATGGATGGAATTCAACAAGTTATTTACTCTTACTTCGACAGAGTGGAAAAGCAGAATGGACGTAATGACACCGTATCAACTCGAGATTTACCTCCCAAAACGACTACATCAATTGATGCTTCAAACCAAACGTTTGTACCACACCTTGAAGAAACATTCGACAATGAAAGGATGCATCCGGACATGTCTTATTGCAAAAAACGCCAACGTATCTACTAACAAAGATCAAAGTCAAAGTGGTCCGAATACCGAAGATGAGGTAACTATCAACGAAAATGGAGTTCAAAATAGTACGAAACCAACGTGCCGTCGATCAACCCGTTTAAGGCATTCACCTAAGTGTTACCAAATAATTTGATGAACTTTTATTAGAAGGGAGAACTATCGTGATATTTATGCATGATGTTGAACTTTCCATAGCATTTCTATGTATGTTATTTGCATATTTGAAATTACTGTCTATGATTTTATTGTTATGGATGTATGTTGTTATAGTAATTAATTATACAAACATACCTACAATGTTTAGCAAATAAAAGCTTATCCTTAAGCAAGCATCTTTCTAATTACGACTCTAAAACAATTGTTCCGCTAATAAGTTCAAAACTTCATATCAATTGGTTAAGTAATTTCTAAGATATAAAAAATTGCCAAGACTAGCCTAAAATTAAGCGGCACACGAAACATTGAGATGAAAGTCCCTTATCCTGAATTTAAAAAAAAACTAATTCAAACAACTAATTGTTCTGTATTATAGTGGCTATATGATTACAACCTTTAAATCACCTAATTAATATATGAATATGAAGTGATTTGACTTGGTAATCTTTCAAATGTCTTTTATCAGTCTAAAAATGCTTGCAACGTCATCGGGTACCCTCTAATGATATTATAAATTAATTTATTTTGAGTAACTTGATATTAAGGTAACATTTGTTGGCTCTTATAGAATGCTTCATTTATGAGAAAATCGCAATTTAAACTAAAATTATCGACTAGGTGGTTTGCAAAAGTAGTAGTACCAAAGAATAAGTTTTGTGATTCTGTTTGGCAATTATTCTATAATATCTAGAGTTTAAGATTAGATTCATAAATAAACCAAATGTAATAGTACTTTATTTCCAACTTCAAAAATGTCATTTACAGATACTAGCCATTTTTGATGAACTTATTTTCTTAAAACTTTACCAACTTGTTATTGATACAAATCTTCTAACAGCTCAATATACCTATATTGTTACCATAGAAATAGACTTGTTTTACTTCCTCACTAGAAAAGCGAAGCAGTCAAGTTCTGTGATTGTTACTGAATTATAGGTATAAACAATATTTTCGTTAATTACACAAAAAAGCAAAAGATAGGAATTTTAGATATTTTGTTTGCTAAGAAAAACTGTGATTTCATTTCATAACAATTTTAGGCTATAGCTACATAAAAGCTATTTTAGAACATGTTTCTGAAATATTATTGGAAATAAAATAAGTGTATGAATTACCTGACAAAAGGCATTTTTGCAAGACCCTAGATAAAACCTGATTTAATATACATAGAGATTTTACTTGCATTCAAGAGAAGATCTTTTTTGTTAAATGTAAGATAGGCACCTACTTTGTATGTGGTTTCTTAGTCAGGGGCTAAGTGTTTCTCTCATATTGTAAGCATAAAAATATATCCTTTGATAATGTACAACAGAAATTTAATAACTTCATAGTAATTATGGTAGTTACAAGAAAAAACACCCGTCTTCAAAATATTCATAATTTAGACTTAGTTTTACATTTGGGATTTGATATAATTCAAAAATTAGAAACTAAATTAAAAACAACAAACATTTGGATATTATATTACCTATCCACGTCGAAACACAAAAATTGTGGGATGCAGTATAGCTAAAATGTCAACATTTTTATTGTAGATACTCGTAATCATATTTATGTACACTAAACATAAACAAAAAATGATTAACTTGTGGTTGTTGTTGCCACACTTTTCATTTCAATTACAAAATTACCTTCTATGACACTTAGGTTTTTACATAAAATAACAGCTGATTTGTGCTTTTTCAACACCATGAAATGTGCAGTAAAAGATAGCACCCACAATGTGAACAAGACTACATAAAGACAAATACATGAAATATCGATAGATAACGTAATTTTCGATTTGGTAATGGATACATCATTCCTTTTATCATAAGATTCAAAATCAATCGGTTGAGTCAAACTTTTAATAGTGTTATACACATCAATATAGCCATGAATAAATGAATAGCTGAATAAAGCTGA
The DNA here is from genome assembly GCA_034780595.1 of Parotoplana pacifica. Classification (NCBI taxonomy): domain Eukaryota; kingdom Metazoa; phylum Platyhelminthes; order Proseriata; family Otoplanidae; genus Parotoplana; species Parotoplana pacifica. The sequence continues at coordinate 20,070 of JAUYWI010105861.1, forward strand.
TACATACATGATAAAAGCTGATAAACAGAAGGTCAAAAAAAATAATTTTAATGAAGATATAAAAAACACATTCTCACGATTTTTTCGAAGTGATATTTTCAACACAAAATAAAAACAACGTTCTAATTTTGAAGGAGGACTAGGTGGTTGGGTAATAACTTTGTTTAATAAACTACCAAACGCACCGGACGATATACCAAAGAAAATTGTCCACAGAATCCCAATAACATTGTTACAAAATATACTAGATGATAAAATACCAAAGCAAACTGAATCTTTTATTTCTTTAAGTTTGTTGTCATCAATTTTAGCAAATAAAGGACATATGCCTTTGGTCAGCACTCCAAGGGAAAACGAAAATGCGACTAAAATATTCTGGGCCAGTCCTACGAACAAAATTGATAATCCAACACAAAACTGAACCTTAGAATGTTTTTTCCAAACGATTTGAAATTTCTCAAATTCTTCTAAATAGGCCTTTTTGTAATTTTTGCGTATTTTTTTATCTGCCATCGGAAAATTTTACTCTAATTGTTTTGAACAAGAGTAGAGTTTAGAAATGTAATAAAATATTTAGATAAATCTATATGCTATGGATAAATCACTGTATAAAATATCTAATAGAAATAAAAAATATTATTTCAGCCATAGAAGAAAACAGAGGTTACAACAAAAAGCATGAACTTGTATAACCGCTTAACTATATTGTGTAGGTGGGTAATTGAATTTAATAATAATCAATTTGAAATCTACAAAAAGGGCAAAATAAATTCGTATGTTTTAGTCAAACTTCGAAATTATCAAATCGTTTCGGGGTTTTTGACCATCATCAGTTAGGATATACTGGACGGGACCTTCTGATTAGCATGCAGGCATATAGGTAGCTAACCCGTCTAGACCACGAGTTCCTCCACCATCGATGTTCAAAACTTTACATAGCCAAATGCGTCTGTATATGTAATGTCTTAACACCTGCGATAAGGCTGAATTGACAGAGAACTAAGTCTTAAATCTAAAACAACTACTATAAATTGTTTCTCAAAATTTGCCCAAAGTAAATTATTACCGTTTTTTTACTATACTTCTATCATCCATATGGGAATGTGGCTTTCCATTTTCTCTGTACCTCAACAGTATTCTCGTACTTAAAGTACCACTTCAAAATTTGCTTACGTTCTTCGAATGTAAGGCGTACACGTCCAGCATCAGCCATGATTTTTAAAATGAAAAGAGCATGCAAATTAACGTACAATAGAGATTTAAAATTTAAAAAAAATAAAGATAGACATCAATCTATGCACAAATCTGGATGTCATTTACTTAACACACTGCATACATAGTTCTGGTACACCCTGTATATTTATCTATTGTTGTTTGAAGTGCTGTAAAGCCATCGATTGGTAGTAAAGTGATCTCTGCATATTTCGCAAGTTGAAGTAATTGCTGCTACATGATCAATCATCACATACGGAAAACACTTTGGCAAATACCGATTAAGATAATTAATTAGCTTGTCATTTGTATTCAATCGATCATCTTCTTATCAAATTAGATGGCATGTATGTACATACTAACTAACACTTAGTGAGTGACACAGCTGTTGACAAGTTTGCTGCATTGGGGAAGAAGCGAGGTGACCTTGGAGCCCGGCCAATTGCTGTTGTTTGGTGCTAGTGGAAAAGCAACGCACTGAGAAGTTACTTTTGTTATGTATGAACCAGGAATTATAAAATTGTGTGTTTTGCTGGTTATTTCGGTGTCTAAAGTGTTGCCTCTGTGTCTGCTGTTCTCAAGCAAATATTTCTAAGCATCGTGTAACGATTTTGCTGTGACAAGCTTGCTTTCGAACAGTTTGATCTCAAACCAAAGAAAGTTGATCATTTATTACTTCACGTTATCTGCAGTCACTAGGACTGTCTAAGGTCGAAATGGTGATTGATACCTCTGCAATCAAATTTATTATGATTTTAGATTTAATATGATTTTAGAGCTTCTCTTCTCCTTCTTCTTCTTTCCGGACTCCTTGAGGGGGAGTTAGTCACATCCGGCGACCTATCCTTCTAAGGAACTCAACCATATTCTCTGGCGTCAGGGTGTAGAGAGGCTGGTCAATAGGACTACCAAAAACCGATTGTCTCTTGATACTCCAGGCAGGACATCTAAAAAGAAGGTGTTCTGCATCC
>JAUYWI010105862.1:0-11214 GCA_034780595.1 Parotoplana pacifica
ATATTTTTACACATCTTTTGGTTGGATTACATTCATTTCTATGATGTTAATACTGTCGAAGGCTTGATTGATTTTATTTATTATTTTTATGTTTTCTGCAGTAAAGATTTATTCTACATTTGATTAGTTAAGTGACAGCCTTCCAAATATGATCGGATTTTAGTAAGTTGTTTAGTTCTTCCAGTAGGTAAACGATAGTTATTTTCATGATGTGCGAATACTGTGCGTAGAAACGGTTTTAAAATATGTGTTGATATACTTTTTCATCCACTAGAATCCTCAATAAGTCTTTTAACGTTGTTTTTCGATAGCATATAATTCAGTACCTTTATCACTAGGTAGGTAAATAACAGGTTTCGTTTTTACTGTGTTTGAAGTCTCAAGTTCTGTAGAGCAAAGATTAAGTTTCGATCATCTATGAGTTAGACCGTTTGTATTTACAACAAGAGGCATTTTAACAAAGCAGGTTTGAGTATACTTGAGTAACTTATCTTCTGAAGAAACTTTGATATTTAAATATTTCCTCCATCTGAGTTGAGATAAGCAAGTTGACAGAAACTGGCTTTAATATTAAGTACAGTCGATGGATGAAAGGATTCTTGAATAGCAAATTTGGACCCTTTAGACAAAAAAAGAAATCTCTTGATAAGTAAGTGAGTCAGTTAGATCTGTGACTAAATTGTTTAATGAAGGAGTAGCATAGATGGTTGATTATCATCATTTTTCCGTTTGCGACGTTGAAAGTGCGATGAGATATATAATTAAACTTGGTACACAAGCGTTCTTCATGATGGATTCTAGACGTAGTGAATACTTTTGTACCTGCTTCTGAAGTTTATTGGATAAGGTCGTGATCAGAATTATCATTGAAGCAATTCTTTGCATCAGCGAGGCGATTGTTACTCTATACAAATTCCTAATAAGGCGGTTCAAAACATAATAAACGACTCTTTTTGAGAGCAATTCACATGTGATTTCTGTAAAAACAACCAGGCAACTGAAGATTCAAATTGGTGTTTGGAAAACCACCGGTTTCTCTTTTGGTTTGCAATTTTACAAACAGCGATCAGATTTGGCAATAGATAGCATTATTTCAGGCCTTCTAGAAATTCTGTTTATGGATAAACTTGAAAACATGGCGATCGTACCATTTTCGGTTTACTTATCAAGGAAGCACTACTTATTCTTCCAGATTTTCCCGACCATCAACTCGAATGAAGAATGTACCGAACTTATGGACCTATGTAATTCTGTAGGTTATATTTTTAATTTCCATGATTTTTGTATCTTTAATTATGTTCTTTATTGGCTATGCTTTAATTGTTATTTTAGTTGTTTTTGAATATTCCATTTTCATTTTTTTGTGAGCAAGGCGTTTCACCCAGAAAATTTTTTCCCCGAGATTTTAGACTTTTTATTGGCTCATTTTTGTTTGCAATCGGTTTCGATATTTAGATGATGAGGAAAGATAGTGTCCCAGAGCCACTAGATAAATCCACCGATGTTACCGAGTTTGACTTTTCCCGCTATGCTGATTGTGAGGCAACATCAGCTCGCATTTCGTCTAAACCTAAACATATTTGAGAAAATATGTACTAATCAAGTCTTTAGAACGAAACAAGACTTAATAATTATTTGTTTAAATAATTTCATGTTGGTTTTAGAGCAATCCAATAGAAAAGGAATTATTTACAATGATGCCAGAAGATAAACAAAGATACCGATTTACCAATTTAGTGGCTGAAATTCAACTTCAGTTGCAGCTAAGAGACAGAATAGCTAAGTACTTCTGTGGCCGACAGGACGTCCTAGACACACTAAAGCATACCCTACTGGATCAGAGCACACCCTATCCACTGTGTCTCAAAGGTATTTCAGGAAGTGGGAAAACTTATCTCATCGCTCAACTAGACACCATGGCCAGAAATTGGTTCACCGATTGTCCTATTGTAAAGACGCTACGCTTTGCTGCCACATCGCCGGATACTTGTTGTCTGGAGAATATACTGGTGAGTGTTCTTCGACAGCTGTCCTGGGCTTTGAATGTCGAACTGGATGAAAAGCGGCTGGATGTGATGAAGAATATTGTGAACTATTTGCCGGTGGTCCTGCAGCAGATATCGCGTCGCTATGGAAAACAGTGTCCCGTGTTTATTTTTATTGATGGAATTAATCAATTGGAGAACACCGAATATTGTCAGTCTCTTACCTGGTTGCCAGCTAGACTTCCGCCGTTTGTGAAAATTTTAGTGTCTACAAGTAAAGTTGATGAGGTGGAAGGTAATAAAATGGTTTCCATTGTGGTTCCTAAACTGGCATCTAATGAAACAACTCAAATAATGACACATTTGTTAGACACTGAAAATCGTACTATTACTGCAGAGCAAATGTCAGCGGTTGTCGAGCAGATCAATAAAACTGGCTCTCCCCTTCATCTCAACATATTGTCGAGCATTGTTTTGCATTGGGCCTCCTATGATCGACCAGATTTCGATACGTTTGTCTGCCAACAATTGAGCGAGATTGTCGATCGCTTTATCGATCGCCTAATTCTTCGTCATGGTGAGCTGTTGGTCAGTCGAGCGTTGTGCTATCTCACGGTGAGCCATGTCGGAATCACCTGGTCTGAATTGGAAGATCTTCTGTCATGTTCTGATTCTGTTTTGCAAGAAGTATTTAAAGGTTAGTGGACCGTTTTCCAATTGTTACAAACATAACATGAAATGTCACATTGGAATTCATTTGTCATTTTAGGACTTTGTTCGCCGCCCCTTAACTTGGCTCGGTTGCCCCCCTTTGTACTGCAACGTTTAAAAATGGACCTGATTCCATATTTACGTCAAGTTAGTGTGGCAGGCAAAATAATGGTTGCTTGGAGCAATTCAATCTTTGCTGAAAAAGTTCTTCAAAGGTAGATGTTGATATTATATAGTTACATACGCTATAGAATAGTTTAAAATGATTAATACGAGATTATCTAAGACACGATGGCGCAAACTTTTTAAGAAAACAAATTAGAGAATTAGGTATTGTTTGCGTTTATAGATAATATTTCTCTATTTTAGATACGGTACTGGTTCAGCTTATTCCTCTTTGCACAGCCATTTGTTGGGCTATCACCTAGCAACAGAACCAGTGATCTGTGACCTAGATCTAACCTCTAGCGGACATCACAAACTAGAGAACTGTGATAGAATGATTAATTTATCTCCTTTAGACGCGGATCATCTACGCAAATTACATGCCGTGGTTCACCATCTCATACAAGGTCAACATCTGCAGAGATTTAAGCTCTTGGTGGCCTGTAATTTTTCTATGTTACAACTGTGGCTAGATACTTTTAAGGTTCGACGAACTATTACCATGCTCTCCGGCGCGTTGGACACTTTTCTTTTATGTAAGTTTTTTAATTCTATTAATATCGACAAGGTGATTTGTGTTCAAATTATTTGATTGTGAAAAATAGTTTTAGCGACTCTTTAACTAGTTTCCATCGCATCGCATTTAAACAAACAACATATATAAATAAATGTTATATGAATTCCAAATGAAAGTATCATAGGATTATATTAGAATTTATAACCTTATCCAATTATCTTTAAATAGCACAACCAAAATCTAAAGGAAACGCGCAATAATAAATTAATTATCCTGTGGTATTGAATTTATTTTCCAAAATATAACTGAACTGTCTAGCACTTCCTTTCGTTTTTTGTGAACAATCATTTTGAATTAGCAGCAGAGTAGTTTTTAAGTTCTTTTAACTTAATAGATTATGTTATTAATTGGCTGTGGTCGACTGCTAGAATTCTCTCAACGATTCTTTTTATTTTTCTGAAAATATGAATAATCATTTGTAGATAATTGACGTTTGATAAAGTAATATTAAATGCTGCTTTTCAGTGTCAAGTTTATTTCCGTTTAGGTCGCTACCAAACTGAGAATAAAGTTGTTATTTTTAGATTCTGAAGCCAAAAGTATGGACATTGAAATTCAAGCAATTCGTGATTGTCTCGTTCAGAATAGGGCCCTGCTCTATGGCGACCCAGGTTGTGTTGCCGAACAATTGATTGGCTGTCTTGCACGCTTTGGTGAAGGCGAGACTGGATGTGAACAAACTATCTTACCTAACGTCGCCTGTCTGATAAAGCAAGCTAAATATGCCTTGTTTACCAATAAGATTCCAGGGAGAAATCCGTGCTACATTCAACCAGCATTTGCATGTTTGCCCTCTACACTAGGTTGGTTTATAGTAAATATTTATAGTATATCTCTCTGTTTAATTTCTGTAGTATTTGTACATTAATTAACACGATTGTTTTCTTTAGTAATTTTACTTTTTATACTTTATCTGTTTTATAATAGAGATATAAATTTCCTTCACATTTCTAAAGTTTTATAGCTATTGTTCCATAGTTCTTACCATTCTTCAGATTGGGCAATAGAAAAAAAATCAATCTTATTTACATTAAAAGAGATCAAGTTTTGAAAACGTATGTCTTCACCTTTGATGTTAGTATTACCACGCCAAACTGTATATTTTATTGCAGATAAGATTTGTATTTACTTTCAGTAATTGTAATTTGTTAATTTTTTAGGTCCACTAAAATTTTATCAAGAGTGTGTGCGTCGCGTGTGTCACATGTCGGTTAATCAGGAACTTTTATTACTTCTGATATCAACAGACAAGGGAGGCAATGCATTGGCCATCCTTGATACGGAACTGATGACTCTGAGGTGGTCAGTCGATGTTGACGGCCCACCGAAAGAGGCGCTGATCAGCCGGAATCTTGCACTTGTCTATGCTTTATGTGAGTCATTTAGATTCAGCTTTTTGCTTTTACTCTGAACCACAGATTTTATAAATGCTTGTTTAAGTTAATTTTCATTTTGAGTTCCAAAAAATAGTTTTGTACAGCTATAATCTATATATTTTTCATGTTTTTGCTAGATCATAAACAAGTGACTGTGTACAATAGCGGTAATGGTTGTGTAATTTCTGACATCTCCACAACGATTTCTTCGCTTTGCTTAAATGACTGCTTGGCAGTTTCAGAAACCAATAAAGCTTTTGCAATTGCTACACAGGATAAAATAGCCATATATTTCAATAAATCATTACACAATGGTATGTGCAGTCACTGTGTCTCTTGTTTACTCTGTGTGTTGGTGATTCATTAATTTCTTTCCATTTAGGTGAAGATCGGAGTTATTTTGAACTAGATCGCGTAACTCAGGTGGTCAAATGTCTACGAACTTGCTCCATGACCAGTGTGAATACAAATAAGATGGCGCTGCTCGTATCTGCTCATATGTCTTGCCCGCCAGTGGTGCAGTTCTTTCTCCGAGCTGCGAACTTGGATACGCATGAGTCGCTAAGTCGCTTGGAGATGCCGTCACCACGCGAGGCACCTGACCAGCAGGGCGGCAACCCCGTTGCACCTGGCCATATGGTTCCAGTGGGTACTTCAGGTATTTATATCATCGGATCCAATAGGTATTAATATGATCGTAGCTGATACTTGTAGATTCATTCAATTTTTTAAATCTAGTTCCATAGGTACAAATTATTTAGAGCAATAAAAATTATTAAATTTAACTAAAATATCGATAAATTTTAGTGATTAATAGTATATACTTAACTTTTATATTATGCAAGTTTATACTTTTTTTAATTTCTTACAGTTAAGGTTATTTTGCTTTTCCTAGGTCACATTCTGGTGGCTATGTCTGATGGGCATATATGTCTGGTCGACGTTTTTGCTCCCGTAATTCTTTGGGAACATTTTGAAGAACGGAATCCCACCTACCTTGCGCTAGTTGTTCCTCGACTAAGATTCCTATTGGTGGACCGGCTTCGAGGCCTTGTCTTATTGGCTATAGTTTACGGTCCGACTACCTGGCTTCGTGTTTACTGTATGAAGGAACAGAGAATCATCCTGAGTCAGGCCAGTGATAGCCAACATGAGCCAATCACCGCTGGTTATTTTGTCGAAGGTGCAACACAATCGAGTGTGTCTCAGTTATGTCTAGGTGGCAAATGGGGACACATTACTAAGATTCCTGTCACTCAAGTTAGTAATGTTGCTACACCACAACTCTTCAAACAATCAAAAAGAGGAATGTTTCTTCTAAAAGCTTATCATCGATCGGCACTTCAGTATCTTCTTCAACGTTCTGACAGTCCATATCTCTTCTCGTTAGACACTACTGGTCTCTTGAAGGGCTGGAAGATTGATCAGCTGTCACTTGATCATTATCCAAAAGTTTCAGTTGAATATAAACTGCATTGTTTACAAAATGAAACCATTTATCATGCCTGCGTTACTTCAGATGGACTTTATCTGGTTACATCCAGTTCTCTGTTAATTAAGGTAAAGGAAATAGAGATAGTGTCGCAGTTAAATTGTATTAGAATTGGTTTATTAAAACGATACTATTTATTACTGAGAATAAAATAATCTTGGAGATTATAAAGGGCATGTTATCGATAAGTTTGTAAGATTCTAAACCTCCTACACACATTTTATGAATCGTTTTTTTACCTTAGGTCTGGTGTGCACTAAATGGATCCTGGATCCGAACACTTCGTCTAAAATGGCATCGTTCTATTGACGGATTAGGCGAATATCTGGAGGACACTAACCTCTTCCGATTGGTGCTACATGATCAATACTTAGTGGCCATGTCCAAACACCGCAACATTTTATTTTGTGCTGATTTTCAAACCGGAGTTACTCAAGCCTATCGCTCCTATTCCTTAGTGTGGACTACAAGCATTTTGTCATCACAGGAGCCGCATCTAGTTGCTACAGTTACCACCAAGACTAATAGCAGATTTACATTGAAGATCTACAATCTTCCTAATTTGGAAGTGTTAAAAATTCATCGCTTTTGGGCGCCTCATCCTGGTATAGACGAGACTGTTCTCCAAGTGGACATTAGCCAATCTAACCAATATGCTCTGTTACGTTGGGGTCAAGTCGGAGGCTCCTATTTCGAAGTATGGGCTGTTGCTATTGACAACTGCCACTCTGTTAGCGCCAAACGCTTGCCTCCTCAGAACTGCCCAACTGTCTATAATTCGACAGAGAAATCGGAAATGAAGCCAGCCTCCCCAATTTTGGTGAATGAATCTGATCCTGAATCGGATGTAGAGGCTGCTGATGTAATTGAGATTAAAAATTATACAGATAATCTGATTGGTTGTAAAAAGACATGCGATAAAGGGGTAATCACTAAATCATCATCCCTCTATATTTGGCATTTGTCATGCTGGCATTGTTTGCCTGATGATCGTATTGTTGTTGGCTCTACTGAAGGTAATTAATCATTTCTTAGTTACAAAGCAGATAACTAGAAATCTGTCCAAAGAATAAAAGTACAATAAGCATAATATATTTTTGTGATTTTTTAAAACTTACCTTAATATTTGAAGACCTATATCAAGTCTAGGAACATTTTTAGCTTTTTCACATGTCCAATTCTGATACACTCTAAAGTGGGTCCAGTTGACCTTTCAAAAACCGAAGTAGGTTAAACAATTAGAAATATTTGGTGGTTTATATTAAAAATTGTAGATTTTGTTTTCCAATTCATTATTAGAACTTTTTATATAATAAACATATTTTTCAGGACTATTAAAATACCAATGTTTACATATTTATTTTTCTCATAAAGGTCTTTTACCGACTTGGGATATCATTCAGAACACTTGTCAGCTTCCATTTCTGCCCTGTGTAGAAGCCTGGATGAAACACAATGTGTCAGTGACATTCAGTCGCCCTGGCATACGCCCACCTGCAAGGCGAACTTATGATGACCGACAGGCGCCTAAGAGTGCCATTACCGCCCTCACATCGAGTCGGGCGTCCCAATACACCGAGATAATTGTTAGTGGCGCCCGAGATGGTTCCATTATCGTCTGGCAATGCCGCAGTGCAGCTTTGGAAAGAGATTATGATCTGATAAAAAGTTGGAGTCATCGTGTTATCATCAGAGACACCCATTCAGCTCAGGTAAGTTTTAATTTATTTTTTAAAACATTTTTACTATGTAGATGGGGTTTTGGATTCGAGTTTTTGTTATTATTTTTTGCTTTTTGAGTACAACTATAGCTCCTAAACTAGGTAAGGATGAATTCGTTTTTCAAACAGCTGTCCTATTTGTATGCTACTCATATAATGGACCGAACACAATTGTTCCTTAAAACTTCCCAATCCATTTTGTCTTTTATATTTAAAGATGTATTAGAAAAGTAAATTTTAAAATCAACCACTATCATCGTTTTTATCGGAGACATCTGTTTATATTCGCTTTTAAGGTATCGCCAATAAATTTTCTCTCATCAGGCATGAATCACATCTTCACGACCAGGCACTAGTAGTAGCAGAGGTATCTGAATAGATAAACTAGTTATTTTTTAAGTCTAAACACTCAGACAGCTCAGACTTTAATACGAATAGAATAATACTAAACCGATTGCTTTGAAATTCAAGATATGTTTAGGCCTTCCAGTATAGGTAATTATGCTGTTTACGGAAATTATTCTTTTACTATTATAGAAATAACAGTATGAAGTGTTTTGTTTAGTTTGTGTATTTCTTTTATTTAGTATAGATAATTTTCTCAATAGAAAGTTTGAGTAGCAAAACATTTTTGTGCAAATAAAGTTTTAATAAATTTACTTAATTGTAGATAACAGCATTATTGCTAACAAAGAATGACCAACTGTTGCTCAGTGCTGCCGTAGACCGATATTTCTGTCTGACTTTATCAGATTCTGGTGTTATATTGCACCGTTTATATGTTCAAATAGCAATTCGCGAACTATATCCTGCCATTCCAAATGATACTCATGTTGTTGCAATTGCTGGTAATCTAACTGAAAAACGTGCCATGATTTTTGAAATCTATTGTGATCCTTATCGTTTAATTTAGTAAATTATATGCCGTATCTAATATCGCGTTTTTTACGGTTAATTAACAAGAATTATTTCGTTTCAGTGCTATATGTATTTTGTACAGTTTTTTTATATGAAAATTGTATTGATGAAAATTAAATAGAGGTAAACAAAAGTTTATAATATTTTATATTTGGTTGTTTTTGACGGTTTTGGCAATGCAAATTATTTATTGAAGCAAACACAAAAAACATGCTTTCTTGCAGTTAGGCAAGTAAAAACTGTTCTGCAAAACCACGCAGATGGAAAATTATAATTTTCAGAAATTTGATTGAAATTTGTTTAGAAAAAAATATTACTTCCATTTTATAATTAATTATTATTTTAGTTCAAACTATTTAGTTGTACGAAAACCTTTGGAAAGGTTGATAAAATATTATTTAAATGTTACCTATAACTTTTTTAAATTGAAAATATGGTTATAATCATTGGGCATAAAAACACTAAATTGTGCTGCTTTCTCCTTAATTATTATTATATTAAAAATTTTATAACGAAATTCAAAGCATACGCGCTGTTGTTCGAAGAGCCTGTGTTATATAGAACATTTATACCTATGTAGTTACAAAAGATGAATTTAAAATTTGCGGAATTTTCTGATAAAAATAGCAGTTTGAACTTATGTAGGCCCGAATGCCTCAAAGCTTGAGAGAGGATTTCGCAGAATTTTTCATATTAACATGGTTTTATAATGAAGAAAAGTTTTGTTGACTGGACTAAAGTATTATATATATTGGTTTTTATCATGTTAGCTATAACATGTTATTTTGTATGTTAAATCGCTCGTACAAGGTGTTAAATTAAAATATAAGAAAATTCTTCTTCAGATACTTAATGTTTTTATTGATTGACAAAATTTTCGGCTGAGTGCCCTCATCAGTGTCAGATTATGATACAAATGCAGCTAAATAAATATAAATATAAGGCAAATTACACTTGAAATACTATTCTGACAGTTTGAAAATGTGACACTGATGAAGAAGGCACTCAGCCGAAAATTTTGTCAATCAATAAAAACATTAAGTATCTGAAGAAGCAGTTTCTTATATTTTAATAGGAATGCTTGTACCTACAGCAGATTATGGAAAGTATATTCATTTTATCATCTGTGTTAGGCACTGAAAATAAGATGTAAGAATCTGGACCCTCACAAGAGAAGCAACTTAAAATGTCTGTGTACCATCTGGATTCGTTACATTATAACAATCAGTTGAATAATCGGAGGAACTTCACAAACATTGAGACGTTAGAGAGAAATATTAGAAACAGCTGACGATTGGTGAGAGATTGTATGGAAATCTGAAAATTGGAGAGATCTTATGGACATCTGTGGACTAGGAGAAGACTATTAGAGACATCTGCAGGTTGGAAAAGGATCTCAAAGACATCTTTAGCAACATTTAGAGATTGGAGAAGAATCTTAGAGGCATATGCAAATTGAAAAGATCTTAGAACTAGATATGGGGATTAAAGAGGCATTTTAGAGACATCTCGATCTTAGAAAATTCTGGAAATTGGAGAGGATCTCAGAGACATTTGGAGATTAAAGAAAAATCTTAGAAAACCCATGGAGATTATATAGCGATCTTAGAAACCCCCCATGGAGATCAAGTAGAGATCTCAGAAACAATGGGGGAATTGGAAAAAGATGTTAGAGACATCTGGGGACTAGAGAGGGATCTCAACGATATTTGAGGATTGGAAAGGAATTGTAGAGGAGAAATCTTAAAAGTACCGCGAGGAGGCAGCAAATGGACCTATCAAAATTGTCATGCGATATAATTTTCCTGATTGTGTTCCCCTAAGAAAATCAAATCCAGGCTATTGATATGAAAAGCACTGATGAATTTGCAAAACCACCATTTTTGAAGTAAAGCAATTGAGAAAAGGGGAGGTCTATATCCAGACTCATTATTTGTTTAAAAATCGGTTATTGTTTACAATTTAGTTTCTGTTTTCTGATTGGCAAAAAAATAAAAGTTAGAACATCAGGTCTATTTTATGTTTTTTAAGTATTTTACAGCGTTCTTGAATTATATTTAGTTATTTTAATGAAATAATTACAATATTTGTGAGCACCTGACACCAAATGGAGAAAAAGAGCGAAATATTATTAACTTTTTATTCTTAAACTGCATTAGAACTGTTTTCCCTCAATTATTTGAGTAATGTTCATTATTCTTTGGCTATTTGTTGTAAATCAGCCTCCATCGAGAAATGTTGGCCATCTAGAACACAAAGTGCCTCCTTC
>JAUYWI010105873.1:0-11214 GCA_034780595.1 Parotoplana pacifica
TTCCACATTGCACTCTTGCCCTCGTTTATCATGTTCATGACTTCCTTGCTTTTGTTAAGCCACGCCTGTCTCTTCTCGCTTTCCCCTGCGCTTGACCTTAGCTTGTTTCTCTCCTTTGTTGCATCTGCAATCTTTTGACTCCACCAAGCTTTAGGGTCTTTCCTCTTGCCTCTAGGGATGCGTCTTCCTGCTTTCACTATAGCTTTTGTCAACCACTCGATCTTATCTATCACTGACTTTGCCTCTGGTCTAATCATCTTACTCATTTCATCATCAAGTATGCTTCTGAATCTCTCCCAGTTTGCCTTTTTCCAAGAGTACTTTGTCTGCATCACTCCCCCAGTGTACATCTCTGAGTGACATGCGGACAATATTGCTTAACTGTATATGACAATCCTTTGAAATACCACAACTTTTAAAATTAAATTGTGCAGAAGTTACTAATTTCCAAATAATTCAATAATAAGGATTTATTGAATACTTATATGAAAGGACGTAAAAGGTGCAAAGTATTCAAAACTGGCAATTTTTATACTCATACAGATTTAAATCCAGGAATTTAAAATCTGGTTCAAATTCTGTAAATCAGGTACTGCTCAAATTAATGAAAACTTACTTCATCGCTTTCATCCTCAGTAGAGATTATTGTTTCACTGGGTGTTTCTTCTGTCTGGGACTGAAGATTCGTATTCCAGGCACCTCTCGGAGACTAAAACAATAGTAAAGCGATCTTGTACTAGTATGGAAATAATTTTGTTTGCAATGATACTTACCGATCATTTTGATTTAAATAAAATTATTTACCTGTTGTTGACTCGACATATTAAGAACTTGTTGTGTGAGAGATTTTGTCACCAAATCGTGAACTAGATAAAGAGCACGCTGGCGCAGATAATCAGATGATAGATGCTGCAGTTCACGAAAGAGTTCAATCAGAAAGTTTGGAGAATTTTCATTAGCTGAAATAAGGGCCGCTACCTCAGAGTAAATAGTTTCCCGTAGAGTATCAAAACTTTCAGACGGTTTTCCACTTTGTGTAGTGTTGGTTCTAGGACTCATCAATAAACTGCTTGGCACTAAAGTTTGTATATAATGAATGAACTGATTATTATGTTTGTAGTTTTTTTTAATATTCACCGTCCTGGCTATAATAGCTTTCTATCTTTCCCTACTTCTCAATTATGTATTTATTCTTTTTTATTATTTTGATACCCAATTTTAAGTAAAAAACAGAATAACTAAAATGATCATTTTGGACAAAGACAGGTCATTTTGAAATTTATAAATATAAAATTAAATCTCCAATTCTTAAATAAAAAAACTTACGAGTAATCTTTGATAAATGTTTGGGAACCACATGTCCTTGAGGAAAAGGTGCACCATAATGAATGTGACTTTGAGACCTTGAAAACAAAGGTAACAAAGAATATGTTTTGTTAAAACTAAAATGTTTTAGGGAGACAGCACAGTTTAGAAAAACCAATTTATAATTCTACTTAGTTCCCCATGATTATAAAACAAAGAAAACTTACACTTTAACAGTTTGGTCATTTTTATCCGTAAAAAACATGTCTTCATCAGGTTTCAAAATCTGCATTCCTTTTTCAATAAGACGGTGGACATTGGTGGGATCTTGCTGTGTTGCAGAATGTCTTGTATAATACGGAGATGGGGCAGTCTTATCCATACAACTGGAACCTGATTCACTTAGTGAATCATACGCAGTTCCACATATATTTGCACTTACACCCGGGCGGTATTGGTCAGTTGCACCTACTCCTGGGCAATATTTCTCAGTCTGAAATCAATGTAACAATGAGTAAGCCGGATAGATATTATCAATATGAAACTTTAACATGAATTATTATTCAGAAAATTTGTTTCCGTTGTCGAATGTATCTATTGTTCCTAGGGTTAAAATCAGCAGAGGTATTTAGAAATCGCATACAAGCAGAATTTGTTACCTAATTTTGAAAATCCATTCAGTTACTCAATTGGTAAGAACGTTTTGCAACGATAGTTTAGTGATATATCTTTATTTTTAGTTAATTTTGTTAAAAAAATCAATTTAACTTAAATTTATCAGAAACACATCAACTGAGTTTATTTTAGTTTTCGCAATTTTATAAATATATACGTACGTCGTTTTTACATTATACATATTTTTACTAAACAAAATGGTAAAGCCAACCTTTAAATGACCAGGTGCTGTTGAAATCTGTCTCCTGGGAGCGGTGCCATTTGCAGTAGAGTGAGTGGGTAAAACACTAGCTGACAAAGGACGCCGACATTCACCTTCTCGTCGAGTTGTATGCCGTTGACTACAAAGTTTTGCCGCTGCAGTTTCACGTGCTGTTGAATTGGTGACATAATGCTCTTTGGTGACCATACCTGTCGAGATGGGAGTTCTCTGATAAGCTGGTATGTCATAATTGCTGGAAGAATCCTTTGTGTATGACAAATCTAAAGGTGGAACCTGCATACAAATTTGGTAATTACAGTCCTTTTTCATAAATAAAATAAGTTATTTTCCTACGAGTTTTGGGTAATTTACTACTTCACTAGCTAATATTATTAACAAAAAAGGCTTAATGAGTAGTCGATTTAATTAAAAGTTCCAATAAACAAAGCAAAATGTTAGAGTGCTATGACTATGAATGTGACTATGAATAACTTATTTATATAAGAAAAGATTCAAAAGATAGTTAGCTCCCCCAAAACAAATTCAAAATACTAAAAAAAGTAATTGTAGTGACTGAACTGATTCGAAAACCACCGAACATGAACTAAACCCCAATATTAAGCCATTTTAAATAATTTAGAGCCATTTAATTGTTATAAAGTTGACTGTTGACAAATTCAATTTTTATGGACCTGCCCTGGTATGATGAGCCTCCTAGACAAGCGACCATAAAAGTGAGGCATACAATTTTCTAATACATTATTTCTAATCCTTCCTAATTCTAAATCTCAAATTTGAGTAAGATAGGATGTTTCATCTAGAATTTACAACAATTTAATTGATTTTGGCTAAAAATATCGTTTTTCAAATTTCTGTTAATGAGTGCCTAGTGGACCACCAAATTTGAACAACGGCCGCCAACTAGGCCCCCTTATCGATTTTTTCTTAAAAAATCGTTTACAACATTCCAAAATGCCTCCATACCAAATGTCAGCCCAAATATGTATGTATAAAAGCGTTAGCAATGGGGGCGGGGGGTTAACGGTCTATTGCCATAGGACTAATGAACAAAATAAACATGTTAAGAATTACAACCACAACAAGGAATTACTATATGGTTCTACATTTAGATTAATTACAATTAAAAGTTGAAACCAATTTTAATCACTATTTGCAACTCACCCTATGATTTCTATCGGCATCAACTGATAATCCGTACATGCTTTGATTCTGCATGTTTGGTTGAACAGAAGACATCGGTTGATAGTGTGGATTAGGATGACCTGGCATAAGCATACTGGACTGTTGACTAGCATAAATGGCAGACATAGTGGCCTGAATTTGTGTCTGAACACGAAACAATTCCTGCATCATGTTCATTGATTGTTCCGCCAAATACTGAGGGCCCCACATCAACTGGAACATACAAACAAGGTGGCATAAACTTTGCGAAAAAAGAGTAATATTAAAGGCATTATTAGCATTGTTGCTTTCTCTATACACAAAAAGGTCGATGTATTGTATCAATTTTGTTTTGTAATGTTTAACTGAAACAATTTAAGGCCACCCATGGTCACGTGGTGGCCCTTTGAAGCAGGTCACTCTGGTCCACTTTCATATAGAATTTTATCTTTTCATAAATGCTGAATTTTTAATCAGGGTGTAACCGGATAGTATATCAAAATTTGACAACTTTTTTATATTTTGTTTTTTTTAAATCTGTCGTAAATAATATGCAAATTAATATCTATAAATATTGTTATAAATTTAATAAAAATATTGAGCTAAAAAAGTAATGAATATTTTTGGTACCCCAACATTGACCACATATGAAGATAAAGCAGAAAATTAATCTGCAAATTAAATATAAAACGTTCATTAGAATTTATCCATTTATGACATCTATTATTTATCTGATGTTAACAGGTTTATATAACATAGGACTGCTTGAATAAAATAATGGAAATTAGTACAATTGTTAAAACATTTATCAAGTAAGATCACCATTATAATCAGTTAAGAAATGCTATGTACCTAAAAAATATTTAAAAGAGAAATGATACTACAACATTAATTTGTAACTCACTGGTGATGCTGGAAATGGCATTATGTTATTCATCAGTTGAGTTGGCATTAAATGGGATGGCGGCATGCGAGGCACACCAAATGAAGATGGGAAGATGGGCGCTGCAGTCGCAGTAATATAGTTTGGTATATTAGGTAGCACTCCGGGTGTCTGACTGATCAATGGAGGACCAATGTGGTTTCCAACTGCCATATTAGTGGATGTGGTGGTAGGGTTAACTGAAGCTGCTGCTGCTAATTGTTCAGGACTAACAGCCATTGCACGAGCTCGGGCCTCTAGCCCTCTTGGGAAGCCGTGAGGAGGACGGCGATAAGAAGCATAAGTGGACGGAGAAAAGAGAGGACTGCCGGCTTGAGGATCTTGAGCTTCTTCTTCCTCTTCAACTTGCTAGTTATACATAGAATAAAAATTATACTTTTTGTGGAAAACTATTTGAATAACCATTTTACTTTCAAAAAATTTAAATAAAATCAAAAAGGAAATATTCAAAAATATTTATGTAAACAAATTTTTCATGATTCTTCATTCTTAAAAAATAAATCTAAATAATCATTAAAAAATAAAATAAAGAACTTGGGTGTTAATAAGCGTTAAAATGAAAGCAATTACAGAGCTTATGGAAATGGCTATAGCTGAAAAAACTATTTAAATTTAAATCAAATTCTTTTCTTGTAAAAAAAACTTTCTAACCGCAAGAAAAAAAGTGAGATTTAAAGAAAAACCCAAAAGTTAGATATTTCAATCTACATTAAGTACAATTACCTTAAACCAATCCAATGTTCATTTAAAAGAAAAATGATAAAAAGATCGAAACGTACAGACAATGAAGACAACACGTAGTCACCAATCACAATATATTGTCACACTCAAAACATGGCATTCCAAATAATAGCAATATTTGTTGTTTTTTAAATCAGCATTACAAATTGTTACTTTCAGCTTCTAATTTTAGGGAATTACTTCCTAGCACAAAACACATGAACAGTTTAAGCACCAGATTTGTCTTGAAAATGATTTCGACCTAATCCTCTTCCACTGTATAATTTATTTTGTAAATTTATTCGAAAATTCAGATAACAAGATGCTATTAATGATCTTCATTTCTCTCTAAATTCCTTGCCTAATATATTGAATATTATAGCATATCTTCCATCATTTCCATCAATTCAGCCCCCAATGTAGCGGTGATACAGAAATTCTTGGTTCCACCGTATTTTTATCCAACCTAATAAAAAGTCTTCAATCCAATCATTCATTATTGACAGCCTATCTCCACACAATTTAGATGATTGGAAATGCCCATTATGTTCATCATCAGAAATATCAAACTCTACACATTCTTGATCACTGAAACATCTTTTTGTTCACATTCCAACATTGTTTCCAACACTTGTCTCTATTGATCATAAAATTACTTTCCAAGATCACCCTTATTCTTTGCAAATTATTATTCACCATCATGGCACAATCATATACCAACACAACAACCTATTTTTATATTCAATGACCACAATATCATTACCAAAACAACAGAAATTAAATCTATGTCATCCTCCAGTGCCTATATTCTATGTTACAAGATAAATTAATTTTAATTTATCTATCTTAGAATTTTCATAATTTGACCTATATCATTTCTCTTAATATTCCCAGCTGGTTTCTCTCTGTAATTTCTGTTATAACAACTGATTTAAATTTTGAATATTATACAAAATAAATTCTATATTGAAGGCTTCTGTCGAAACCGCTTAGAAATATGTTTTTTTGATTTTCATATTATTTTATATAAAAATTTTAATTTCAAATTATGTTAATACCACCCACCTGTAGATATTCCTCCTCACGGTCGCCATCGTCTGTCTCGTCAGCCTGTCTGAGATCACTGGCGACTACATCCACTACAGTCCGACTGCCATGTTCCGCAGCATTGGTACTTCCTCTCTGGATATATGGTGGCACTCGAACCACACGTCCAGCAGCCCCTGAGTATGGAATGTAATCTGGACCATCAGTTAGTTCACCATATTCTTCTTCTTCCTCCTCTTCCTCATGAAATGATTCAGCAGTACCACTAGCATTCCTGGATTTAGTCTGAAATAATATAATATTGTGCATACTCGATATTAAAATGCCTCATATAATTAAAGATACATGGACAACTAAATATCTCTTTCAAGTAGCCTGCAACCTACCGGCCTCAGGCTTTCTATTTTAAATAGACAGCTAAATTTGAAAGGAAATTTTGTTGGTTTTCCAGTGTGCAAAATGTGAGTTGTTTCGCCAACTTTTATCAATTTAAAAAAACTTTACTTTCATCTCTACACCCATTTCTGCCCAATTGGGAGTAGCTTGGTGACCAGTAGGTGACCGGTTCAGGCGTTCCCACTGGCGCTGGAGATCAATCAATTTGTCACGTTCTAATTTCAACTTTTGTAACTCGCGTTGTTGCTCCATTATACTGGATCGATAATCATTCATGTCTTCATTAGCAGCTCCCTAAAAAATAAAAATTGTAAATCTAATGCTACTGAAGAGTAATAAGAAATTAAACGCCAAATCTATAAACTAACAGTAATAGGTATTTAAAGTAAATAAATGTCTTCAGTAAGTTGAAATTAGTCAATACAGTCCGCCAAAATACAGAAAATGGGATTAGACTAGAATTTCGTCTATATCTGAATGTTTAAATATATACACGTATAGAATAAAACTGGAACAACAAAGATATCAATAATTAATCATACATCAAGAACAAACATATATCAAACCGAGCTATAAGAACTTTTAATCGTTTAGAATTTAGATACTATGAGTTACATAGCAGAAGCTTTTATTTAAAAAATATCGATAAAGGCCTGCTCATTTTGTTTTCGAAAGTGAATTTCACCATAATTAAATACAGAAATTATGAGTATCATGAAACCATCTAAAGGATTAATCGGTAATATTTTAGGGCAACATTAGCATCCGTAAATATATCGATTAATACCGCAAATGATACTTGTAGTTAGTAATTAATAACCGACAAATTTAAATAAAAATTGTATTTTAATGCATTAATGCCCGGAAATTTTCCAATTAGATATTTAATCTTTCATATAATGCCCTATAATTTTCTACATAGATTCTGTTACCATTTGGGTTTTTAAATGTATTTCAAGTAATTTAATTCTTTTAAAGAATAGCTCTAAATAATTTATACAGGTTTCTAGCTTATCATCTTTGTGGTATTCAAATAAATTTAGTTACATTTTTCAGAGGGACATGACCTTAGAGGGGAGGGCTGAGAACCTCAAAAAATTACATTAAGATAGTTTATTACATTGATATGTCAGATTTCATGACAATTGTTTGAGGTGTGCTTTCTTTTAGAAATGTAATAGACGTCGAAGGAAAACTAAAATCTACGGAATAGTTTTTCATAAATTAGTATAAAATTTGTTTCATTCCGCTTACAAGCTATTCTTTGAAACATTAAGTACAGATGATACACAGTGAATATTTCTATCTATTACCGTTCTAATGCACCCAAAGAATATATAGTAGATTCTTATGACCTTTATGAATTGTGATAAAAATTGAATTAAATTGTCAGTTATATCTTTTCAGTAAGACAGCTAAACAAGAGTAAATTAATTTGCTTAGATAACCCAACTAATTCAATAAAATATTTATTAGCATATTAAATAAACATAACTTTCCACAGAAAAAAGTACTTTTAGTTATAAAAGTCTAAAGAGATCTATTTCTAAAAACATTATTTATGAAGAAAGTTATGCCATATGCGGCATCTCTATCCTAATACTATTAAGATCCACTAATACTAACAACAATACAATATCCACCCTATATGACATTTTGATTCCAATAAATAGATTTTAATCAATAAACTGCATCTCAGAAGGAACAAGTAATTAATAATTGATTGTATTAGTAGCACAGTTCTGCAAAAGAAGTATCTAACCTGCCTTACTCAGACATCCATCATATTTTTATCCATTGGTACTACGCACGTAATATGTTACACGATAGAAAAGCAATCACAAGAAACAACATACTGAGCTTAAAACTGAATCACTAAAAGATTGAATGCAATTTCTGCTGGTAAAAAAACGGTACAACTTGTTACATAAATATATTGATTAATTTATATTTCGTGGTTTCATTATTAATATTTCATTAAAACAATGATTTGATTTTGAGTACCATCACTTTTGACATCAGAAACTAAAAATATCTCATTTAATTTAAATGCAGTCGATAAGTTATAAAAATAGTAGTACTACAAGTGTCAAATTAAATTGATTTGACGCTCAGCAACAATACTGAATAGAAATTCAACTTATTTTAGAGTAATGAATAATACTCGTAAGTAGTGCATTATTGATGCGAAATAACTAATTATTGTACTATTTCAAATTAAATATTAACTCTTCCTAGATAATGATAATAGAAAAGGGTTCAACAATTGTTCAAAAATTACTTTGCATAAAATTGGATATCTACTGTTTACCAAATTCTCTTGCAGTTCTATAAATTGACTTTATTTGAAAAATTATCTATCGAATACATTTCCTTTATGTAAATGCTCAACAAACTAGACAATTTCATTAAAAATATTGCTACAGTTATTGATTAGTCAAAAATTGACCATATTATGGTAGATAGGAAAAATGGTAACTTTAATTCCATATGAAAAAGTCATTGGAATTCCTTCATATTTGGCATAGCTATTCTTTAACTATGTTATTAGTATGTCAAGCAAAAATACAACAGAATTTTAACGAGGCAAAAATTGAGGCCTATCGCTTTTAGGACTAGAGCAAGAGGCCAACACATTAAAAATTAATTATTCTGAAATTCAAGTTCAGTAAATAAAATATTTTCCAAAACACTAGAAATGATCTAGAAACTAATTATAAACTACCATGTAAAACTGATCCATTTGGCCGTAGTTGCAAATATGGACTGATTGAGAACCCTATGTCCAAAATGTGTATTCCTAGTTATAGCCTCACACCCCCTTAAATTTTGGATAATTCTAGTCACCCATGACCAAAATCCGATTTTTCAGATGCTAGGCTTATCTAATTCAATTAGATGCATCCTTGGGAAACACCCCTACCTATTTCAAAAGGTTGAGTGTAGGTGTCATTCCATCTAATCATTGCTTCTTGTTTCACATAAAGATTCTTGGTGAGGTAGATAATGTTTCGGGAATCCCATCATTTGCCCATGGCGGCCGCTGTCAAACGCTTTGCTGTAGTCAATAAATATAATATGTGCAGACATGTTACTATTGATTAGCTTTTCGATGATAATTTAAAGAGCCTTCGTTATGTCGGATGTTCTACGGTTTTTCCCAAACCTGCATGCTCGTCTGGCAGTTCATTTTCGATTTTGTGCTGGAGTCTAGTGAGGATGATTTTTCGAAGAATTTTTCTGGTGTGGCTGATAAGTGCTATTGTTCGATAGTCCCATTATATAGTCTTTGTTATTACCTTTTTTTTGCATGACTAGTTCTTGTTGCTTCCAATCTTTCGGTCATTTATCAGTGTACCAAATGTTTGTGACAGCGCATGAATGATTTTGATTGCCTTTGGGTCACTAATTTTAATTAAGTCGAGACCTGGAGCTTTGCCTGATTTGAGTTTCATAATTGCTTCTTCAACTTCTGACAGGAGAAGTGGAGGATCTGGGTCAATTTCTTCAAAACTCTCTTTCAACAAGTTGTCTTACAAAGCGTTCTTCCCCATGATCTTTCCAACGGTTAACGATTGGGTTTGGATCTGTAAGTGTGTTGCCTCTGGTGTCATAAATTTTGAAGCTGCTAGACACTGGTTCGCTTATTTAAACCTTTCTGAGTTGCTCGAACTTCTTTTTGGATTTTAGTTCTCTGTCGTAAGTATCTATCTTGCTGCATTCTTCTTCAAGCCATTTTCTTTTTATCTTCTCTTAGGGACTTTTGAAATTTGCTTTTTAGTTTTTTGTAGCCTGTACTTCTTTTATCAACAGCAATTTTTTCAGACCTTTTTGAAACACAAGGTTTAATTTTATATTGTTTTTTCATAGGATCAGACCACTTTCCATCTCATGAGGTTGTTGCGGCTCCGGGATTTCAAAAGGGTTTTCTGTTTTGATAATAAATTGATCTTTGATTTCTTCATTTTTGTTTCCTTTCAGCTTCTGGTATTTTGATCATGTGAACGTTTTGAGTTTCATTTTGCACATAACTAGGGTGTGATCAGTGTCACAGTCTGCTCCAGGTCTTGATTCTGGGAAGCCCATTTCTTGTGAATAGCTATGTCGACTATTTGGTTTTTACATCGATTACCAGGTGAGGTCCTAGTAAATCTTTATCTGTGATGATGGTTGCACATTGGGTTGCTTAGAATCAGATTGTTGACCCGCAAAAAGATGCTAGCCTTTGACCCACTTCATTTCTGGCTCCAGTGTCGAAAGGTCCAATAGCTGACCCAGTTTCTGCGCCCTCTCCTACTTTGGCATTGAAATCTCCCATCAGCACGCAGATTTCCCTATTGCTGCAGATTGTTGTAAAATGTGTTGCTATGGGAGGAGATTGAAACATAGATTTGAATTATATTGGTGGTTATGATTTGGTATTAATCTTCATGTGAATAATTCTCTCTGAGATTGGATTGTAACTAATGATGATACGCCCCACTTTTTGGTTCACCACGATTGCTACTCCGCCATGTCTCTTTTCGCCTCGTGTAGTTACCATCAGCAAAGTTTACCACTAACTTCCCAGCGAACTTTCCATGTGCCAATTCTTGTAACTGTTTCATTTTGTTTTGACTTGGATGTTAGAAGACTTGCTAAACTGCTCTCCAACAACCACGTCAGGGGCTATCCTTCTGCTTGGGGGGTTTGAGCTAGCTCCGTCATAATAGATTGTGTCGATCAGTGACTGCGTCTCTTCCTT
>JAUYWI010105884.1:0-11214 GCA_034780595.1 Parotoplana pacifica
GCCAGTGTAGTATGTAACATTTCTCTGTATCTTTATTACTGACTATTATTAGTTTTTCATGTGATCACCTTGTCAAGTCCCCCCCCCCTCTATGGGGGGAGGGGGGAGGTTCTCCCTCATTCCAATTGTTTTATTTACATGCGATTTGTTTGTCAAGTATGATTTCCTACTACTATTAATAATTATGTAATTTACTGCGTCTACAACATTTTCTCTATAATAATGAATATGTTCCTTTTTGTATATTATTCCTTTTTGAAAACAATGCAATATTTAATTAGTTTCTTAGAAAAATCTCATAGTCTTGCGGCGTACCTGAATAGTTTCCATATTTATCTGGGCTATTTTTTCATTAATCTTGTTTTTATTGTATTGAGATCGATGTTTTCTTCCTGTTGCCTCTATAGCTCAAATCTAATTTAGGTGCAAAGTAGTGCGCTGCTTATGAACTTGATGAGGACAATTCTGACTGAGTGAAAGCTTAATAAATATTAATATCGTGTCAAAGTTGATTATTATCATCTGATTTTTTTAGTAGGTAGACACCAAAGATTTTGAATCTACATAATCAACATCTTTGCTAGATACCTATCTAGAACAAGCGACTGCGAAATTCCGACCAAGTTTTCTTATGACTGAGTTTATATGTATACATTAGCAGCGGAGTTGTACAAAAGTCCATTGATTTGTTAATGTTATCAATAATAAAATCTATGGAAATTATTGTAAATCCTAAAAAATCAATTGCCTCGTCTGTTATCTGATGTTTATGTCAATTAAATAAAATACACTTTATGACCAGGTACCCTACAACCATCAGCTAGACCGATTTCTGATATCGCGATTCAATTAAATTCAGTCATTTCCCTCGTACATACATATAATGGATTATGCGATATTCTTATTGATTTCCATATATATGTAGGTACAGTACATGCGGAATATTTGGTTCTTAATTATGATTTGTTTTGCCTTCACCTCCTAGCAGATTTATTTGTTTTATTTTTATTTACAGATTGTCAAAACCGTAAAGGTACTAATTTGTTTCTATAAAGTTTGCTTATATGCGTAATAACAATGTCTGTAATAAATTCACCGAAACATATTCGTCATTCTCAAATTTTAAACATTTACACGTTTTATTTATATTGCCCACCTGTATTGATTGGAATGGGTTACAGCTACAAATTATGTATATTCTGACTTTGTCTATTTCCTACCTAATTACCCCCATTTTCTTTAAATTAGCAAGTAAAAAATATTAATTAAAAGATTAGCTAGAGTCGTTGATGCGTTTAGTTTTAAAAGAACTTAGATACTACCACTATCTACCATTAGCAGCTTACTGGGGACACCGTCAAGCTTTGGTTAATTAATTTTCTGTAAACAAGGTGAACTCATCCATCAACATTTTCTGTCTGAACTGTCCATACTTGGTAGATCCCAGTAGAATTGAAAACTATTTTGAAAATCGAACGTTGTCTATTAAAAGAGTACTCGTATAGTGTGCAAAAAAGAATGTAATGTACATTAGACTCTGCTTGGAAAATGGCGTTCGTTAGCATGGACAAATAAATGACATATGTTGGTAAATGCATATTGCTGAATATTGTAATGGGGAAATGTATACCAACAAAAAACATCAAATTGTCTTCTTTATAATAGAATTTCATCACTTTTTAACCTAACAAGAAATATATTTTTCCTTACCTAATCTTAAAAAAACGGCAAAGAACTCGATTTTTGATTAGTTTGGATGTCTATTTAGGAAGTAACCAAACTTTTGAATAAGAAGCACGGCTAATGATTTTCCACACACAGGGAAGACGAAACTTTCAATGATTTTAAAATAGTAAATTAATGGATCCATGATCGCATTACTTTGATACTCAAGCTTAAAATGAAATCCATATTAATTTTAATCGCTGATTATAGTTACATAATTTTTGACTATTAAAGATGTAAATTATTATTACTGAAAAACCTATTTTTGCATGGTCAGAGGGTCGCCACCCCACCCTAGGATTTCCTATGCAATGTGGCATTTACTAATTTGGGTGAAAATTGTTATACAGGTACCTTTTCTAAGAAAGAATTATTTGTTAAAAAAATCGATAAGAACCAATTTATGCCGTAGAAAATTGCACTCAACGCCAACCACCAAAATGCCAAAAGGGTATCTACACGAATCCGAGTAAACGTTGGTCGACTTGTTCGCTATCTCGCAATTCCATTTACGAAGGGTTAAAGCTTCACTTTTTAGTAGGTATCTGAAAATTAAAAAAAAACGGTTTTTATTTGAATGTATACGATTATATAACTGGAAATTTGTATATCTACAGAAAATACTTTTAATTTGCGTATGGCCAAATTAACTCAATTAATAGCTGAAAATGTTAAGTTTTTCCACTAAAAAATCATTGACTAAAAATTCAAAGAATGAGCTATCTACCTCCATTCTGTTAACAGTTTGAGGTGCAAAATTTTGACATCTTTGACAAGGAGTATAGTTGGTTATTATACATAGTAGCAAACATGGCCACTTACCTAGTATAGAATGGCTTTCAGTGCTAAATGGTTTGATGCATGCCAGTATGCTGAAATGTAATTAACGCTATAATGAATTAATGTGGAGATTTAATTAAAAAGTAATTAAGACTTAAACAATAAAGTTAACAAAATTTAATCAGCTCTGCTTTATGTTGTTAATCACTTTTAAATAAACTTCTCTTTATTGCCTATTTGCTTTTGGTTCAAATGGTTTTTTTAAATATTAATATTATCACTGTTGTTTATTTCTCGATGTCTTTTATGTCATATGAACTACCTAATGGTTTGGTTTTTTCCATCTTGACAGAATGAAACTATTTTAATCTATTCGAATGGCATTTTTAAAAGTAAATTTACGTACATCTAGATAGATGAATTTCAAAACTTAAAACATTAGCTCCGGCTGTTGTATAGAAGTGAAAGAAAGAGTTTCAAAATTTAGTGTGTGAATTTCTGTACCCTCACATTTTTTTAAAAGTGTCATCATTAAATCATCCAAATGTGGTGTATCTTGATTCAAAAGTTATAACTAAGTAATTTTTACATACTTCTATGTATGTAACCAAAATAAAATGTCTAATTACCTCCACCCATCAGAATCGAAATAGTCACCATTGATTTGTTTAAAAAATTTGTTTTAAAGAATCAATTTTGATCTGAATAGATTCTAAGTGACAGTTTACTTGATGAAACACTTCCTTTTCCTACTCATACGGCTGTCTCAAATATCTACAAACGAATATTATTTACATTAGTTCGGCAATGACGACCCGTTTCAAATTTATTCGCTCAATTATTATTATCTATAATTAGAATAAAAACTACTAAATGTCTATTTTTGCTTATAATTGATGAACTGTGTGTTCTTTTATCAGAAGTTAAATATTTTCAAACTTCTATTAATAGGATCAGTGTTTGTTTACTTTACCTAGTTTGACTGAATTTATCTTTGTTTAAAAATAACCTACTCCTACTAACTAATGGAAATGGTAGTCATTAATTAATTAATACATGGGTAGTTGGCTTTTGTACTTTAATTATATCGAAACACAAATTGTCCTGGCTCTATCTAGATCAAATTGATAGGTTATTGACTTTTTATGTGGCAAATTTGTTGATGTGTTGAGTTTCTATTCTTAGGTGATGCGCAAAATGACAGATCCCAAACCGGCAGAACCAGAGGAATCTGCGCAGAGCACAGTCCACTCGTCCGGATACAAGCCCTTACGCTATTGTAAGGATGTAGATTATGTGGATGTGGCCACCAGAATTGCCTTGGTAAGTTGGCTAGGAATGGCAACAATTATTGTATATAGTTCTGAATATAATCGCATATGGTTCTGAATGCATTCATGAATAGTTTGTGATTGCACTCATGTATAGGTTGTAATGCACTCATGTATAGGTTGTAATGCACTCATGTATAGGTTGTAATGCACTCATGTATAGTTTGTAATGCACTCATGTATAGGTTGTAATGCACTCATGTAGAGGTTGTAATGCACTCATGTAGAGGTTGTAATGCAATCATGTAGAGGTTGTAATGCACTCATGTATAAGTTGTAATGCACTCATGTATGATTTGCAATGCTTCTCAATGAAGTTAATTTCTATCGTATAGTGTATTTCAAATGAGAAACGTGTTGAAATTGTGGGCGCTTTTGTAAAAAAAAAACTAATAACTATTAATTGTGTCAAAAAAGAAAACTTAGGAGATAGTGATACGGGAACTGAATGAAGGAAAAAGAAACCTGAAAACCATAGAATTCTTAAAAAATGAATATGCGAGTAATGTATGATGTACGAATTATAAGTATTCCTTTCTGCATCATTTTACTCCCGATAAATGAAAAAACTGATTCTGTAAAGATATTAACTCACGATTCTCGAGATGGAGAGATCTCTGATTGTACGTCATTTAGTAAGAGGGATTGGGTGTCGACAATTTTGCAACGGATTGAGGTGGACAAGAAAGAGCTTTCAATTCCACCCCACCCCCCACCCCATTTTTGATCCGGCCTGAGCTGAGGCAGAAATAGTCACGGCGGATGTAATAATCCCGGCGGCCAGGTTGAAGTCTGTGGATCTCCAAGCTTAGAGGCGTGACTGTATTTTTATGATGATGTCAATGAGAAATCGACGTTTTTCTGCTTCAGTTTTTTTTATCTGAAAAGAAGTAGCTGTACTCCTCTACTCGTAGCTCAACTTTAATCTTCACATCTGTCGGTGCCTACTATCAAACTGGGTTCCGTAGTATGATTTGAAGTAGTTTTGTGTTAATAAATGAATTCAATCGAATAATATTATTAGTGAAACATAAAGCGACTATTGAACCGATTCACAGTTTGAATAATTAGGAAAGATTGAAGTGGAATTGTATGCATACAATATAATATAGAATATGGGTTTATATAATTATAGTTGTATGGAATTTTTAAAATACTTACTAAAAATGTTGCATTTAGTAGGGAATCAATTTCAAAGTTATTTTTGTTTTTTATTTAATTGCCTATACACGTTTATCCTTAAATTTAATCTTTATGTAGCTCTTATGTTATTGATTTTAATCGGTATCTTTTTAATTGAAATGTTTTCTTTCTCCTACTTCTTCGGTTAGAGAAACTATTTTGCATAAAGGAGGATTTAATTTATCCATAGTTTGTTTATTTATTTATTATTTGTGTAATTAGCTGGTAGCTACAAATTTTGTCACAGAGCGAGGAGATGAAAACCGTATTTTAATGTATGTAGGTACTCTGATCTATGAGTTAGAATTTGATCAATGTTAGTGCATTAATTTTGATCAAAACAAACACCCTTTTCAGTCTGCTGTTTAAGTAATTAGCTACATTTCGATTAAATGTTATTCTTGATAACCTTTGAATTCAGATTTTAAAGTCCAATAACATTTTTAATGAATACAACATTGTTTACTCGTTACTCTTGATCCCTAACCGAAATCCCACTTGGTAAGATCTTTCTTAGTTTGTCTATTTTATTTCCGTTTGCCCATGAACCTGCCGTGGATGGTTGACTGTGTGTGCCTGTGTTCTTCTGCATTTATTGATCTATTTTCTTCATATCAACCTCATGTTTGTTTCTAATCCGTTTAATTTGTAGGCATAGTATACTTATCTATGTTTCACTTTTCACATTGTTGCCTATAATTCAAATGCTGCTACAAGAAATTGTTTCATTTTGATCTTCATTTCAGTTTAGAATTCGAGTTAGTTATTAAGCACGTAATAGTTAGCTTTAATTGAAATTAATTTTATTTTTAATCTGTAATATTAGAATCAGTGATTCATCTATCCAATTTTAGGTTTAAAATTTAAAATGTTTTCTATTGTTAGTTATCTTTTTTAGCGGCCGGAAGGGGGGTCATGTTTGCTTGTTTCATCATGCTCCATTTTGGCTTCCTAATTAACAATAAATGAGACTGAACCGTGGTTGTTTGCTTAGGCCCATCATTGATTGCGTGGACGAGACAGCAGTGTCGTGTTGAATTCCTTTGTGTAATGTTATCTATTCAACCATGCTTAACTCTCTGGGAGACTTTGACATCAGTCGATGTGTAATGTAATAATCAGCAGGCAACAGTAGGAATTTAGTGCACATCCTCCTTCTCCCACTGGCCTGGTGGCTGGTTATTCGATTGCATGTCATCATGGACACCGTCGGCGACTAGTTAGGTACATAGCAGCAGTTAGCAACAACAGAGTACCCATACCTACGCGCCAAATGAAATGAGTGATGAAGTTTTCTTGTTTTCGAATATCATTTAAGTACATAGGAGAATTGGCATGGATTGTGAATTATACATCATTCACCTTGCGTCTGGTTCAACGAAATATTTATCTCTAAACTGTACCTATTCAGTTTTCCTTTTTTTCCCCACGCCTACTGCCTGCATGTCGTCAGCAGAGACCACTCAATGCCTTCATTACAAGACTCTTCAACAATAATAGAACCACTCTAAGACGCTCTCCTAATGAAATAACCTGAGAGCGCTGCTGTTTCTTGCAGAATTGTACCAAGCTGGGATCGACAGATTTATTTTAGATCTGTGTTCACTTTTGTTTTCAATCAAAATTTATTTGGTCTTTATTTTGTGAAATGTAATAATGCGTTAAAATTTTAGTTAAGAAAACCCACTTTGTTGATCAAATGTTGTTGAGAATGATTAATTTTTTTTTTTATTATTCGATATCATAAGGCATAATAACATTATTCAAATTATTCAATTAGTATGTCAATTATTGGTTTTAGCGTATTGTGTATTAAACCTATCACATGGGATAAACTTTTAAAAAAATCTGAAAAATTGGAGAAATATTGGTGATTTTAGTTAGTCGGATATTTCTATCAAAAATATTGTGAGTAGTATATGATTATTCATTAGCTGCTTTGTAATCATCAACATCAAGGTTAAAAATGTTTATAGGGGTGGGTGGTGTGTGTACCTACGTTTTATTATCAATTTTTATTAATAGCTACAAAGCTAATCGGTAATGACATCATAATGATGTCTAATCAGGCTTATTGTTCACAGTAGTTGGTACTTACATATGGCTGGGAACAGTGAAACCAAATTAGATAGAGCCAGGTAAAGATCAGCATTGATTCCCATCTAAGTAGATCTGTTGTTGGATACTGTGCTGGTGTTGTTACATGTGTTGGCTGGCTGATACTGCAAAAAAGAGAGGCTACTTAGGTAGCTATCTACCTCTGTCATCAACTCAGAACAAAACTTCCCCTGTTAGCTAACAATGGTTTTAACGTGATGATCAGATTGTTTACTTTTATTTCCTAAGCTTTCTAGAATTGTGTTTGTATCTCAATAGTTTAACTTTTTATATCTCATTCTATATGCACACAATTACTCAACGCTTGAAATATCCCAAATCAAGTAATTAGTTGTAGGATTGATCATTTCAGGGTTACCGGGCAACAGAGTTAACTACAGCATCGATATACATAGGTGATCTGACGAGAAAGCCAGAAGAATGTCACAGAGGTTGAAATTCAGAACCATCATGATGGATTAAATTGCAACAACGCAACCACTAACATATGTATGTATATAGGACCAGACGCAGTAGTTAATGAAACTTTTGAATATGGAGAAATGAAAAATCGACTGGGTATTGTATCAAATAACAATATCTGTATTACTGTAGTGGAGCGGAGGAAAAGGACCAGCAATTTGAATGCATCAGCTTAGAAGAAGGTGTAGTGTTTAAGTTTGAGACAAAATGTATCGTTGAAGCTTCAAGTGTTCATTGAATAGAAGGGATGAAACTGCAACAGTTTGGTTCCTGGAACCGATGCCAAAACTTTTCCACAATATTAATAACAGCATTTTGTTGGCAAGCTGAGCGTTTCAAATATGCATACTTTTTTTTTTTACTTCAAATTAGATAGGCAGTTAATGATTGTTTTGTCAAATACTTCCACTCAGTTGTGTCTTGTGCAACAATAGAGAGCGTATAGAAATCTTTGTTGCACCATTCTACAAGGTCATCTTTCTATTTCCTTCTTGGCCGACCACTTTTATTTTTTTCCTTCAACCATCCCAAACAGAGTAGCTTTGATGAGGCGATTGTCTTTTATTCGTTTCATTCGACAGATCTGCCCGAACATTCCCATTTTGCGTTTCATGATCATCTGGATGATGATACTGATTCCGGGTTGGATGCGTTGGACAATTTCAACATTCGTAGTGTGATGAAACCAGCGTATGTTAAGCAGTCTACGATAGCATTTTATTTCAAAAGCATTAAACTTACGAACATCGTCTTTGCGGAGGGTTTCCGCTGCAAACAGAGCATGCTATAAACCATGGACTTCTATAAATAGCTATTTATAGAAGTCCATGTATAAACGCACACATTTAAGATGCCAAATTTTGTTAAAACCATTAAATGCACCTGACGCGAGGCCAATCTTCTACGGATCTCTCGGCTACAGTTATTGTCGTAAGATACCATACTTTCCATGTAGATGAATTCGTCAATGATTATGTAATATATATTATTTGAGCGAAGCAGAGTACACCGTTCTAAAATCCATAACTAATAAATGACGTAGCCAGGTCCCTCTTTATGGACTTCAAAACGGTTTACTCTGTCATTTCCAACTGTGCAGTACCATCGGTGATATAAAATTGATGCGCAGATAGGCAAGTTTGTTGTCAGTATTATATGGTTTGTTTTTTTGTTTGTCAATGAGCGCGCAACAATCGATTTTTTCAACATTAACTTGAAAATATATGTATGTAGATGGTGGTGAAAGGGAATCCGTTAAATTGTTATGAATTGGCTTCTTAGTTAGACACAGCATATGTTTAAGTAATAAGTAGAATAAAATCTTTACTGTAGACAACCATACAAAATAATTAAATAAATAAAGAATCTGATAAGCCTTCGACATTACTAACATCGTAGAATTGAAAATAATCTATCCAAAAGAAGTGTAAATTTATAGCTTCAGCATAGAAACAGCAACTTCAAAATCTGTCAAAGCTGTGCATCTTTATAAACCCAAGCTGGAGCATGATAAGATGGGCAGGTTACATTTGGTGATCCTCATAAATTATCATCCATAATGTTTATGTATTACAAGGAAATTCAAATAAATTACTCTGATGTATTACTACTGATAGCTATGAATGATTTATCTACATAGTTTATAAATTCTCATAGCAAGAACTGGTTCAATGAATAATGCGAATACATTTAGTGAAACATAAGAATGAAGAGTATTACACCCACTTTTGTTTTACTTAGAAGAGGATAGAATGTAATTTTGATGTGTGGCCTGCAACATTTGGAAAATAGGCATACTATCTACAGTCCATTCGAAATTTAAAGATGCAAATACATTTTTGGAACAGATGATCAATAAAAATTGTTTATTTTAGCTGCGGTTCTTCATGTCACATAACGTGCTGGGAGGATTTGAGGACCACATTCGAACTCTGCGGCTATATCCTCGCCCGGTTGTCGTGTTCAGGCACGAGAGCTTCCTCCTCAGTAGACCCAACCTGTCCGATTTCACGAAAACACTTTCCGAAACCCAGGTCAGTTTGCTGCTCATCCTTTTTGTTGAAGCCAGGTAGCTTTGAATTTATACATTTTGTTCAAACTCCAATTGTTAAATTATTGTACCAAATGTTATCAAAATTGATCAAGTAGTTTATGGGATTCACTATTTCTTTTTCTCCTTCTTCAGCAGCAATATAATTGTCTAAACAGAATGTTAGTGCGGTTTCTAGGTACGCGAATATTGCTTTTGACAATATAAAACCTTAGATACAGTATATGTCTGAACTTTTATGTATTTAATCAACTGGGGACAGTAATATGGTATAGAAACAACGAATGTTTTACTAATTTTTACCCCACAATTATGATATTTTGATCATTTGATCACATGCAACCTTAGTTACCATATTTGAACTTTCACTTAATAAGCTTTTCATTTAGGTATTTTGAATGAATGCTAAAGTGTCTTTAGGTAAATGATATTTTAAAATATAGAGCTACAAAGTCTTGTATATTATGAAAATATTTTGTTCGATTTTCAACGTCCTTAGTGCCTTTGTTTGAGTTTCTTTAGAATTACTCGAGACTTTGAATTATAAACATTTATTTTTAGATTGACTTATTAGCTCTAATATCATTTATCTAAATGCACAATTACATCCATACTATTACTGAGAGAGGGAGAGAGAGAGAGCTGACACCTAAAAATGGTTTTACATAGTTCAGGGTTTGAACTAACACATTTTTTGGTGCTATTTTGGTCTTTTGATTTTTATATTATTTTTTTGATCATTTGAAATAATTCCGATTTCAGAATTCTGTAATTCAATTAACGTTAACTAAGGTTTATCTATTTAGGATTGAAGATGAATTAATGCACCTTGTTTTCCAATATAGGCAGTTGAATATCTGGCGGAATGGTTTGTGGCCGAGCAGGACCAAGTATTCTCCCAGTTGAACCAGGAAGGCATCTTTGATCCACAGATCATCGGCGACAAGAGCAAATGGTTTTCAGACAGCTTGACCTCGATCAGTTGTGAGGTGGCGTCCAACTATCCGCTCACAACAAATCGGGTGGAGAATGAGATGTCGGATGATGAAGGTAAGTGAGAATGAGTGTCGGATGATGAAGGTAAGTGAGAATGAGTGTCGGATGATAAAGGTAAGTGAGAATGAGTGTCGGATGATGAATGTAAGTGAGACTGAGTGTCGGATGATGAATGTAAGTGAGAATGAGTGTCAGATGATGAAGGTAGGTGAGAATGGGTGTCGGATGATGAAGGTAGGTGAGAATGAGTGTCTTGGATGATGAAGGTAGGTGAGAATGAGTGTCTTGGATGATGAAGGTAAGTGAGAATGAGTGTCTTGGATGATGAAAATAGGTGAGACTGAGTGTCGGATGATGAAGGTAAGTGAGAATGAGTGTCGGATGATAAAGGTAAGTGAGAATGAGTGTCTTGGATGATGAAGGTAAGTGAGAATGAGTGTCGGATGATGAAGGTAAGTGAGAATGAGTGTCGGATGATGAAGGTAAGTGAGAATGAGTGTCGGATGATGAATGTAAGTGAGAATGAGTGTCAGATGATGAAGGTAGGTGAGAATGGGTGTCGGATGATGA
>JAUYWI010105895.1:0-11213 GCA_034780595.1 Parotoplana pacifica
ATTTTTTACATTCAATTGAAAATAAAAAAGTAATTGGAAAATTTAAAGATGAACTCAATAGTCAAATAATGACAGAGTTAATTTTTTTTAAATCAAAATGTTATTCATACAGAGTAAATGGAAAAGATTTTAAAAGATGTAAAGGAATAAGTAAAATAATAAATGAAAAATATTTATCATTTGATGATTATCTACATTCACTAACTAAACGAATAAATATTGATAAAACTCAATATCAATTAAACGCAACAAGATATGAAATTAATTTTAAACAAGTAAATAAAAGAGCTTTTTGTTCTTTTGATAGTAAAAGATATATTTTAAAGAATGGAATTAAAACATTACCATATTTTAATAATAAAGAAATATTTTACGATAATATCATTACTCATTATTATTCTCAGAAAGTATTACATACATTAGAAACAATTGAAAAAGATTCAGATAAAGAAAACTTTTTGAAATTTATACATTTGATTGGAAGTATAATAAAATTATAAACTATAATAAATTAAATCATTAATTTCATCATCTGTCAAACATAGAAAAAAATCAAGTAAATTAACAATTAATCCATTCTCAAGTTTTACAAAAATATATTCATCATAAACAGTTCTCACTTTCTTAACTTCTAAAATTTTGTGAGCAAGTGTTCTATCTAAATCTTCAAATTGTGTAATTTCCATTGTATGAAAAAAATCATCATTTATTAACTGTATTTTTTCAACTTCTTGTAAACCGATATTATGATAATTTAACAAAAGTTTGTGAAGATTGGTGCCACCCAAATTCTTATAACGTTCAATTTCTTTTTTCAAAATTTTGTATTGATTGTCAAGTCGACTTACTTTTAATTTTATTCTATCTTCTTTAATCATATGTTTATTCATTAATATTTTTTTCTCTTTTACCTACTCATTTTTTAAAAATAAAATTAATCGTTGTGAATTTTAAATTCAATAACATGTTGTTCATAACCATAACCATTTTGTTCTTTTCCTTTGTACTTCATTTCATAGTTTCTCAATTCTTTCATCTCATCAGAAGTTAAATTAGAATGAACTTTTGGTAGTGCTAATGCTCTTCCATCTTCAAACACAACCAAAACATGTTCACCAAATTTTAGTTTAACTTTTCTTGCATCATCAATTTTGTAAAATTTATCTTGATCTAAATCTTTAAGACAAATAAATTTATTAGTATACTCTTTAGATGGATTGTTAAGTTTAAAAGTAAAACTATTTTCTTCATCATCATCATTAGGTTTTACTGGTGCTTTCCTTTTTGATTTTTTAGTTTTTGACTTTGTTTCAAATTCCATTTTTTATTTTTTATTTTTAGATTTTTATTTTTTATTTTTTTATTTAAAAATTTAAACACTTTCCATATTTGGAGTTATTTTTAAATTTTCTAATTCATTCAATACTTCTTTAGTATCTTTTTTATTTTGCAGTTTTAGTTTTCTTTTATTTTTATAATATCTATCTTTAACTATTAAAAATTCTTTGTACTCCTCCATTGAGATTACTCCATCTTCTAAAAATCTTACATACATTAATCTCAACTCACTTATAGTTTTCATTGCCAAATATTCAAAATTTCTTTTATTGTTTGTCAAAGAGTCGAACAGTTTCGATAGGAATGGTAAACAAAACGCAATCGAACTCCCAACAATTGACAAACTCATTCCAACTTTTGTGTTATCAAAATGATTGTAAATAACAACTCCTGATGAAGTGAAAAATACAACAAAGAAAAAATCTAGAAAAATTAAAATATTTTTAAGATATGATAAATAATGTTTTGATTTGTTATGTTTTTTAAAATCATTTTCCGTATTTGAAATAAAATCAATAATATATTCTCGTCTAATTTTTTATTGGATCTTCTAAATCGACATCATCATAATAATTTATTTTTCCTTTTATTGAACTCTGTCTAGAACTTTTTTTAGAACTTTCCATTTCTATTTCAACAGATTGTGTATCAGACATTTTTTTAAATAAAAAAAATGACTGAATGGAAATTAATAAATAAAGAAAAACAATTTAGAAATGATTTAAAAAACTTGTATAATAGGTATCAATGATTCGAAAATGGATAGAGATGATGTGTTTAAGAAAATTTTAAACAAAACATCAGAAGAGTTTATAATTTACGAACTTGAAAAAAATGTGTTATTGTTTAATAATGAAACACTAGAGATTAAGAAAAAATTAATAAAAATAAATAATTGTGGAGATAAGATGACGATTAAATTTGACAAAAATTCTGTAATTGGAATTTTAAATAGTTGGTATGTTTTGAACAATGGTGATTTTGAAAAAACATCAGTTGTTGGAAATTCATTGATTGAAATTGGAATAAATAGTATTTCTATAAAAATGAAAAAAATTTGATAAAGCTGCATACTTGTTGTTAGTTTATACGATTTGTAATTTGGAATTGTTTAAAGAATTTTCAATGAATAAAGAAAATGTAAAAAAAATGGGATAAAGAAACTGAAGAATATGTTGTTAAAAATTCTCGTAAGAAATAAAAAATTTTTTTGCAAGTTGTAAAACGAAATCGATACACAGTGCCTTATTGGAAATCCAAAGTTCATATAATTCTCCAGATCCATTTTCATTAAAATCATTTATTCCAATTGTAATTTTTGAATCTAAATTAGATTTACGTTTTTTACTATTTGAAACAAGATGAGTTACGTTGAGTTATTTTTAGTTTATCATCAATTTCCCATAAATATTTTACATCTTCAAAACAAGTGAAACAGTATAAATGTTTTTTAAAATCATCTTCATCATGATTGGTTGAGATCCATTCGTTTAAGTAAAATACTCCTTTTTTATCATTGTGATAACCAAAAATAAAATTTTCAGTTGATGAAGTTGTAATAATTCTTCCATGAGTATTTTTTTTAAATAATGAAATAATTGTATACTCATTGAATAATTTTGTTTTAGATTCAATGTATGAGTCTTTTCTATCTATAAAAAAATAATTATTTATTTTATTAATATCTGTTGGATAAGTTCCTAATGAAACATTTAAATGAGATGAAACAACAGTTTGAAATTCTCCTGATTCAATGAAATATTTGTAATCTTTTTCATCGTTATTATTTTCATTATTACAAGTTTTTGTTTCATTTAATTGATTACTTAAAACACTTTGAATTAATTGTTGATAGTTATCAACATGTCCAAATCTGCCAATCATTTTTTAAAAGAAATAAATTTAAAGAATTACTTTTTCAAATGTAATTCAATAATAATTTTTTCACCACCAAAATCAATCAATCGACCAAGATTGTCTTT
The DNA here is from genome assembly GCA_034780595.1 of Parotoplana pacifica. Lineage (NCBI taxonomy): Eukaryota > Metazoa > Platyhelminthes > Proseriata > Otoplanidae > Parotoplana > Parotoplana pacifica. The sequence goes on from JAUYWI010105895.1 coordinate 3,321, forward strand.
TATGTCACAATTTATTATATTGATATCATTTGTTATAACTGGAAGAAAATTTTTTTGAAATGGTCGTTCAATAATTCTATGTCCAAGATTAACTGTAAAAGATGGTAAAGAATAAATTATGTTTGAAGTCATTCCATTTTTATTTGCACCATTAATTAAATTACAATGAATATTTATTGAATCTATACCATTTGTAATGTTTGCTAAATTTTCAGCAGTTGACAAAGGATCAGAATATATTTTCTTTTCAAAACCTAAAAGTTCGTTAATTGAGTCATCAACGTTAAAATCAACTTTGATACCATTTCGTAAAATTAAATCGAATTTTCCAATACTAACATTTGGTGAAAATTCAATATTTCATTTTTCATTTTCTGTACCTCCATGTTTTGCCAAAATTAAATTTAGTGTTCTGCCTTCGAAACTTCCTGTTGGAATTTCGATTAATTTCCATTCTCCATCTTTTAAAATTTTTAATTTATTTTTTGAAGATTTTACATTTTTAATTGAATTGTAAACTGTGAAATAACTTAGTGCTAATTTATATTTTCTTCCCGGATCTAATTCTATTGGAACTTTTAATTGAACTGACATGTTAGATTTTACATCTTCAAGTAAAAAAACTTGTTCTTCTTTATCATTTAGTATGTTTGTTAAGTTTTCAAATACTTCCATTTTTTAAGTAAATTTTTTTTACTTTTTATGTTTTAAAAGATTTTCAAATTGTGTGTAAGTTATAACCTTTTTTTCCATAAGTCTTTTAGCAATTGCATTTATTTCATTAATTGCATTATGTTGTCCTTCTTTAAAAGCTGATTGTAAAATTTGTAATCTTTTTAATAATTGTTCAACATTGTCTGAAATGATAATTGTGTTTAAACCTGTGCCAGATGTGCTTGGTTGATCTTTTATTGGTTTTTTATGAGATTGTTTATCTTTTGATGAATGTTGTTTTAATTCTATCATTTTAATAACTTCTATTAATGATTTGAATCTAGTAGAAGCAACATCATTAGTATGAGTATTAATAATTTTACTATAGTTTATATAATCATCAAGAGAAATTTTTTCTTCATACCAAATAATTTCATTATTTTTATTTATTTCAAAAAATTTATATCCTTTAAATAATGCCATTAAATTGTGTGTAAGAGGATAAGTTTTTTCTGGATTTTTAGCTATTTTTTCAGTTTTAATAATTGGGGTTTTTTCTTCACTTATTTCAAAAAAAAATTTTCTTTTAGTATAACCTACTGTAAACATTCCATCATTTTTTTCACTTGGTATAATCTTGTTAGTTTTATTTTGATTATCTTGTAATATTATAGAATCATAATAATTAAGAATGTCTTTAATCGTTTTAATTGATGAAAGGGTTTTTATTTCTTTTGGAAGTTCTTCAATAGGTTCTTCAATAGGTTCTTCAAAAGGTTCTTCAAAAGATTCTTCAAATTGTTCTTCAGGTTCGTCTACTGATGAAAGACGTTTAGGTTTTTCACTTGTTGAAGCAGACATTAAAGAATCATAATCAGAAGTAGTTTTTTGAAAATCAGAAGTAGTTTTTTGAAAATCAGATTTGGTTGAAAAACTTAAATTTTCTATTTTTTTATTTATTTCATTTATTTTTTTATTTATTTATTTTAATTCCGTTGATTGTAAATTAAATTTTTTTACTTGTTCTTTTATCATTTCTAATTGTTCTTTTAACATTTCTAATTGTTTTTCTTTTCCTTTTGATATTTTTTTTCTAGTTTCTTTTCCATCAGAAACAATTGTGGCTCCAAGTGAAATAATAATATTCTCAATTTCAACAAGACTGTCTTCAATTTTTTTAATTTCATTTCTAGTTAAATTTACATTTTCTTCAATTGTGTTTGTAGTTCTACCGATATCATTAATTTGAGTTCCAACTATACCAATTTTTTTCTAGTACTATTTCCATCATCTTCAATTATTCCTCTAAAATTATTTGCAAAATTTTCTCCAAAATTTTCTCCATCTACTTTATGTTGTTTACATTTCTATTTTCCACAATTGTATCTCTAGTTCTATTTCCATCATCTACAATTGTGTTTCTAGTTGTACCTCTTTGTGAAATATTTAAAATTCTAGTTTTTTTAATTTTCATCTGAAATTTTTTTTCTAGTTTTATCACTTTGTTCAATTTGAGTTTTTGTGATTGGATTAAACAATTTTTCTAAATTTTCTTCAAATCCTATTTTTTCTAATTTCTTTTGATAATAATTATTTCTTAATTCTTCAAACGTTTTTACATAAATGTTGGAATATTTTTAAACCATAAGGCTCTTCGTTGTTGATAAATGGTTGACATTTTTTTACAAAGAAAATTATACAATGTCAGTATGAATATTATTTTTTGGTTCTAGAGTATAAATAAAAATATAACTATATTTTTCACTCCAGATTCCAACACATAAATTTCTAAAATCTTTTATGTATCTTCCATGGCTAACTGATTGCATTACAGAAGTTAAATCTCTTGCGTTTAATTTAAACAAAATAAATGCATTTGTATTTTTTCTTATGGTTGATGGAATGTCATAAAACGATTGAGATTGATAAATGCAATGACAGTTTTTATGTCTTCCAAAAGTAAAAAATTTTGTTTGAATCGATTGATCTTTTTCAGTGATACAATCATCAAAAATCATTAAATTCTTTTTTGATTTATCAATTTTTTCAATATTGAAATCTGTTTTCTGTGAAGAAATTTTAACTTTGATGTCAGTTCTTTTTCTTGAAGAATTTTTTTCATCAATATAACTTTCCAGTAAACTTTTACCATCTTCCTTTTGTAATTCTTTGTCAGTTTTATACTTGTGTAACAATGTATGAGTTGAAGATTTATCCAAATATTCTAATCCTTTTAGAAAAATGTAAAATGATTGATCTGGTGTTGAAGTGTAAATATACAAATTTTCAAAATCTAAAATATTTGGTGTTGTCAATAAATTAAAAACTGTCCAAGTTTTCCCACAACCAGATTGTCCAACAATACACATTAATAATGGATTATTTGGAAAAATATTTGCATGATTAAATTCCAACTCAAGCATTTTTAATAAAAATAAATTAATTAGACTATTCAATGGTGTTCATTCGATGATCTAAAACTTTAATTACAAATTCTTTTTCTTCCAACATCATTGCATAAGCTGTTATTGCTAATTGACCAACTTTATTGATTAAAACTTGTAAATGTGCTCCAAGTCCAAACATGTCGTCAGGTTGTGAAGTTAAATCAAAACACCAAATCGCATTATTGTTTGCAAAACTTTCTCTGTCTAGAGGTGGAGCATTATTAAATTTTAAACACATTTCACAATAAAAGTAAAACAATTCTCGATGATTTTTATTATTTGGTTGAATTCGAATTGGATATTTTGGATAACGTTTTCCATTTAATTCAACTTGAACATCTTTAATGTAATTTGCATCATTTGTTTTTGTTATAAATTTTGAATTATTTGTTGTTTTGAGTGGATTTCCATGTTTAAAACCAATAAATAAATATCTTCCAACATTTTTAGAAACTGCCAAATTCCATGTAAAAATATTTTGATCATCTGGAATATTTATTTGTGTAAAAGAATTTCTAGATAATATTTTAAATTTTATATCTTGATCAATTTGATGATTTATACTATCAATTGGTTTATAAGTTGGTATTCTAAAAACTAAATTTGTCATATGAAAACTAGCTTGCTGATTTGCTGTTCCATAAAAAATTTATTATTATTAATATGTTGTGTTAGTTCTAAATAAAATGGTAATCCAAATGTAACTCTATTTCTATCTAAAAATCCAAACAATGGATGAAGTGGATATCTAATGTGACCAATTACTTTATTACCTACTGATTGATGATATAAATTTTTTCTTTTTAGAAATGAAGTGTTTGATGAAATTCCTGTTCTAGAAATCAATTGAATTAAATTATTTTCTATTTCTGTAACTTTAGTTCTTACATCGGTTGCAACATCAACATCTGTAACAGCTGGAACAGCTGCTTGATTATTACCTGCAGGAATTTGAGCATGTATAGTTCTAACTTCTGTCGGTCGAGTTGTAAATGTTGTTAAAACTGCTCCATCGCCAACATCTGGTAAAAATCCTGAATCTAGTTGAAAATTATCTGGCCACATGATTAATTTTAACATTGTGTCGATTTCACCAGGATTTCTAATTAGTTCAACTGATTTAGAACCAGTTTTCAATTCTATTTGTGAAAACAAGTTTGGAAAAAAATTATTTTCTAAAGCAATGTCTCCAGTTGGAGTTGTATTAACATCTCCAGCATCATTTCTTAATTCATAATCACATTCTACCCATGCATCTCAAATGTATAAAAATTTTGTTAAATTGTTTACTTCGAAAACTAAATTTCCATCTTCTCGTCCTAAATTTTGAGCTGATGAAGTTGTGAGATGAACATCAAAAATTTCTTGTGTTGTAAACTTCTTTAATTTTTGTGTGTAGATCGTAAATTGGATCTCGTAGTTTTGACATTTTTTTATGAAACTTTTTTTAAAAGATTTAAAAAGTTTTCAATTTATTTAAACTTGCTTCGCTGATTGTTTTCTTTTTTTTCAATTCTTCTGATTTGTTTCTTTGTTCTTCTTCAATTCTTTTATTTCTTTGTTCAGCGATTAATCGAATTTCGTCTAATTTTGTTTTGTCTTTTACAGAATTTGAAATGTTTGAAATTGCATTGTCTGTACTTGAAATAGCTTTTGCACCTGATGAAATTAAATCTTTGTTATTGGATACAAAATCTTTAGTTGAGCTAATTATTGAACTTAAATTATCAATAAAACCTTCACCTTCTTTTTCAACTAAAAATCTGTGTTCTTCATGTTGAGCTAACCAAACCATTTTTTAAAGAATAAAAATTTAAGTAGTTTTGTAAGGATTTCTATTTAAGAAAATTCCATCACCTTGTTTAATTGGACGAAGAAAAATACAATTTCCTTGTTTTTCAACAATGATTTGATCACCAAGTTTACCAATAAGTTCTTTTAAAGCATTTTTTCCTATTTTAATAGCATCATCTTTTAAATTTTCAACAATTCCATCGCCTTTTGCAATTTTTTCTAATTCTTTGTTATGTCTTGTTTGTTCTGTTTGTTGTTTTTCTTCAGAATTTTTTTCATTTACAGTTTTTACAATCATTGTACTAGCACCAGCTATACTTCCAATTGCTGAAATTCCACCAAAGATTAAAGGAAGAAGGAGGGGCAAAGCTTGACCTGATTTAATTTTTTCATTAACCAAATCAATCATTTTTGAATCTATTTCTAAAACTGGTTTATTTTTTAATTCATCTACTTTTGATTTTGTAAGTTTAAAATTTTTTCCTTTGATTGAAATATTAATTGGTTTTCCATTTTCGACAGCGTTTAAAATTTTTTTAATAAGACGTTCTGTGACATTTTTTTCTTTCTGTTCCTCACTTTTACGTTTGGTCATTTTTTAGATATTAATTTTTATGTAATATTGTTTTTTCAAATAAATTTGCTAAATCTTCATACAGTTTAACTATTTCTAAATTAATTTGAACTCCTTTGATTAAATTGTCTAATTTATTTAAATACCGAATATTTTTCCAATTGTAGCAAATTTTTAATTGATTTGGATCAGTTAAATCAAATTTAGATTGTGGAATTATGTGATCGATTGAAGGATTTAAATCTGTTACAAAATTACGTTTTGAAAAGTTTAGCCAATGTATGAATTTTGTAAAATCTATTCCAATTAAATTTCTAATTTTAATATTTTTTCCAACATAATCATTTGTTACAACTCGTTTTAAAGATCTTCCAAGATTTTGCGAAATTCGAAAATTTTCGTTGTTCTTTCTATAGTTTCTCTTTCGTTCATTTATTTCATTTCGATGAGTTTCACGATATTCTTTTATTTCGTCTTTATGTGTTTTACAATAATTAAAAACTCTTTTACAAACACATTGTTTACAATCAGCTCTAAAATTGTTTCGATAGTTTTGATAATAAAAATTGTCAATTGTTTTTTCTTCAAAACATTTTGAACAAATTTTCATTATTTTTTATTATTTATTTTCACATTATTTTTTATTTAAATTTTTTTTTCGAATAAATCAGCCAAATCATTGTATAGGTAAACTATTTCAGGGTTTACCTGTTTGATTTCTGAATCAGAACGATTTGTGTATCTTAGATTTCGCCAATTGTAGCATATTTTTTGTTGATCAATATCAGTTAAATCAAATCTTGAATGAGGTATTATTCTAGTAACTATAGGATCTAGATCAGAAACAAAATCTTGTTTTGCAAAATTTAACCAATCCATGAATTTTGTAAAATCTATACCAATTAAATCTTTAATTTTACTATTTTTTCCAACATATTGATTTTTTATTGCGTCTCGAAGAGATTTGCTTAGTCCACATGAAATTCTATAATTAACACATTCTGTTCTGTATTTTCGTTGATTTACTTCAATTTCTTTTTTGTGAGATTGATAATATTTCTTATCATGTTGTCTCATACATTGTTTACAAATTGATCTGTATTGGTTTTGATCATATCTCCAATAAAAGTTAATCAATGTTTTTTCTTCCCAACATCGAGAACATGTTTTTGTGTCTTCCATTTTTTAAAAAAGAATTTAAGTAATGGTGTTCTTTTAGATTTCTAAACACTAAACAACTATCTAAATAACATTTATTGCAAATTGTTTTGTAAATTTCTTTTTGTTTGTTCCAAGAAAAATTATCTGTTGTTTTTGCTTTAATGCATAAAAGACATTTTATTGTTTTTTCGTTTGTTTTTTCACTTGTTTTATTATTTGTTTTTTCACTTGTTTTATTATTTGTTTTATTATCCATTTTTAATGTGTTTTTTTTATGTAGTTTATTTTTTTAACTATTTTTAAATAAAAAATTAACCATGTTAAAAGATCAATAAAATCTACACCTATTACTGTTTCATTTACTTTATCACTTTTTATGATTTCTTTGAGAATTCTTTTATTTGTTTCTCTAAGTTCTAATGATAATTTTTTATCGCTAGTGTTATCAATTGAGTATTTTAAAAGAGGAGTTAATAATTCTTTTATTTTAAAATGTTTTGAATTCGGATTTTTTGCATTATGTAAGAAATTCTTTACTTGAATTATTTGAATTACAAACTCTTGATTATTCATTTTTTATTTAGAAATTTTAGATGTCTCTTTATTTAAATTTAAAATTATATCTTTCAATTTATTGTCTTTACTTAATTGGTATAAAACATAGAGTGAAAGTTGACCACAGTTTTTTTCATTTAGTTTTTGAATTTGAAAACCAGAATACTTTATTTCTTTTTTGTAATCATTTAATTTTAAAACTTCATCAGTTGGATTTAAACCATATGAATCAAAGTAATACATTTTATTATTTTTTTTACAAATTGCTTCCCAATGCACACCGGGTTCAGATGAAGTGTTTAAGTTTACAATTGCATAGTAATTTTTTTTATTTTTTAATTGTTTAATTTCATCTCTCATCAAACAATAAAATGGTTTTATTTTTAAATAATCTGCATACTTTAATAATTGAAAATTTGTTGTTTGCAAAGAACCAAACTCTTTTTCAAATTCTTTGTATTTCATTTTTTAGAAAATAGTTTTTCATTGTTTGTGATGTGCGTGTGGAAATTTGTGTTTTTTGTGAAATTTTGTATTTTTTGTATTTTTTTTTTTTTTTAATTTTTAAAATTTTTTAAAAATTTTGTATTTTGTGAAATTTTTTAAATTTTTTAAATTTTTTAAATTTTTGAATTTTTCGAATTTTTCGAATTTTGTGAAAATTGTAAAAGTTGATGAGCTGTGCGTGTGTGAGAGAGAGAGAGCGTG
>JAUYWI010105906.1:0-11213 GCA_034780595.1 Parotoplana pacifica
TTAAGAACCAGCTTTTACTAACAAAAAGGGTCATTAACATTAGATTATATTCATTTATAGGGAAGCATTGAAGATTTTAATTTTTAATTAATATTATTTAAAATTTTGAGTGTTTGCTTTAGTAACTATTTCAATGTACAGAACCGAACTGTACATTTATGTACAGGCATCAGGTAAGAGCATCGATGGCTGTAACATTTATTTTATTCACTAGCAAGGCTGGCTGCAAACTCTAGCCACTTGAACAAAGAAATGTTACATTAATATTATCAATATAAATGCAATCTACATATACACAAATATATCACGGCCCAATGACATAAGCAAGTCCTGCATATATTGTATCACGCCGATGACCTATTCGAATGGCATCTAGTAATATACATTTGTTCATTATGCATAGATAGAAAACAAATTTGTTTTAGTCGAGGCACATTAAATCGTTGGACACCTCACCAACTATACAATGTAAAAATAATCCGTAAAAAACGGTCACTGTCCGCTATTTTGTTTCACCCACTTCTGTCCGTTGTGTACGGCTTTTAAATATCTATACAATGTGTCGTATAACAAATATAATCTTCTCAGAAACAAATGTCTTTTTGGAGCTGATAAAAAGCTTTATGAGCTCCTGATTTATTAAATTTCGGAAGAGAAGCTTCAACGGGCATCTAGCTAAATTTCCATATCTACTAGACTATACTGAGCCACAGTTAATGGATGGTTAGTGCGAGTTTGACTACCGCAATTTAATATTGCAGAGATAGTAGAACATTTACCTTCTACACTTTTTACTAACTATTTAGATATTATATGATCGATTAATCTTTTAAGAGGGAACTCTTTTGTAGATTTCCCAAATTCAGAAATAATGACAGGTAACATACATTCGCAAAAGAATTCACTGCGACTTGTACAACGAGCGTAATAAATACCAACATTGCCGTTATAATCAGTCCATAATGCCACACAGTCGTGGTTTCTGCCATAGTTTTTGGGACACTCCTGCGGCCAGGGTGCATAATGGAACGCTTGACCATTGACCCATTTGAACTGCTCCTTGACAACTTTATGCGAACCAGGATCTATTCTTTTTAGACCAATCCAAGCAACCGACAAACCACGTGTTGACAACATAGATTTTAGGGTGTTCATTTCCATTTCACTGTGTACAGACGCAACAGAACTCTGAAGTTGGTCTTTCTTACACATTTGCTCAGCATCATCAAAAGATAGTTTTTGCGAATGTAATTTTATACACATCCCTTTCCCGTAACTTGTATACTTTGCCGGACATACTAAAAGCAAATTAATATAAAAAATAATGTAATACAAATGTGAATTGATAATGACATTTTAACATCCGTACTGCTACAGGAAAGGTCTGCTGTTGTTTGAGAGTAGAGTACATGTTTTATAAATCCATGTCACTGGCTGATGTGGTATAGACAAAGAGCTGCTGCAACTTACATTTATTTTAGGAGACAACTTTAGCACTAAAGTATAAATGAAACAAATTTTTACTTCGTTTTGTAAAGTAGATAGTCCAATCTGAAATTTGTTTCACGGATCTCTTAAATAAGTTGTGTCAAGTAAAATGGTGCTTAAAAAATTGAATTATAAAGAGTTGTCATTGACAACTACAAGTCCAACAAAATTACTTTTGTTTAATTCATTTACACTAAACAAATCTAACTAATAATTAATTTGTTGGATTTAATCTAAGCCAGTTAAAATTTGGTGTACTAAATACAATCAGAGGCTAACAAACAACGATCCTTTTCACATGGAGTGCTGACAGCCAATTTCCATTGATAACAAACAATTAAAATATGTTATTGCTTAAAATTGTTAGGAATGTAATAGGAAATGTAACAGACTATACATATGTTATATGATTACTATTAAACTGACAATTCTAAACTTTCATAATCAAAGTATAAGCTTAAAGATACCCTTACTGTCCATTTTTATTTGACAGAAGAAAGCACGAGGAAGCCAACAATGATCATCATCCCAGCCAAGCACTCCATCGTTCTTTGCTACTACCATGCACGATTGTTTAGCATGCCTATCAGGTTTCCCGGGCAGCCAAGAAGTAAAATCGTAGTTTGTACCATCTGTCCAATAGAACCGACTCAAACCAATCCAAGCAATTTTTTTAATTTTGGCCTTGAATGCATCGAGCACTTGTTTATTCGGTACTGTTGCCAGGTGACGATAACCGTTTCTTTTGCACTCTTGGACTGCTTCATCAAAGCTTTTAGGTGTTCCAAAATATTTCATACATCTGTTGCCGCTATTTATAGCTCCGTTTTCACACTCTAAAAATAATAATATCAGTTTCTAAAATAGAAACCTTCGCTCAGTCTGATCAGTATAAACAAGTAAATCTATAATTTTGGTTTGTCCTAACTATGTTGGTTGCTCCATTTTGTCACTCTCCATAGCAGACAAAAAGTGTATCCCGCCAACCAAAACCGATTTTTGTAGAACATATCTTTATAAACAATTGCTAATGATACTTTGTCAGGCTTGAGCATTTTAGCGAAAATGGGAATGAAATAATTCGTCATTTGTCAAGTTTATTGATTGGGTTCCAATTCATGAAAAAAATTGTATGATTCACATTATTGTGACATACTTTTCTGAAGTGAAGTATTTTATTATTATTTTAATAAATACATTATACTTTTTGTATAAGTTTTTAGTAATATGGCCCGAACAATTTAAACAAAATATTATACAGCATCATCTGTAAAGCATCGACAAATGTCTATAATGCTGATATTTGGCAATAATATAACAACATTGAGAAACTATTGATCACCAAAATAATATGAATCACTTAGAAATACACAATTAGTAGCGATATCTTACTTGGACAACGCTGCTTATTGCAGGGAACTTGTTTGGTAGCAGTACCGCTACAACTGTTTCTATGACCTAGGCAGGTTCTGGTCATTTTTTGTTTGCCTACTCCACAGGAGGTACTGCAACTGCCTTCCTTTTCCCAGTCAGACCATGCACCAGCTGTTACAAAAGAAAGAAGAAATTAATAATGTTTTATTATACAACGGTAACTTGTTTAACTTTAAACAATTTTAGCCTCTATAATACATAGTATAATTGTATTAATATTATTAGCCCACAATGGCAAAAAGAAATATACATAAAACTGGGTTAGCTCATACCATAAAATAATTGAAATACACTCAAAACTGTGTTAGCACATGGAAATTTTTATTGATTAAAGAGCAAACACAGTTTTGAGTGTATTTCAATTATTTTATGATGTGAGCTAACACACATTTTGCCATTTTTGACCAATAATATTCTATCAAATTTTCGTTGAATGCTTTTTCCGTTATATTAAGTTGTTTAATTTGAAAATAAAATAAAGGAAATATGACCATAATCGGGGTAACTGTTTGATCTGAGTATTGGAGAGAATGTTTCGCTAAACATATCTCTTCATAGTGGCCTTTGTCAGCGTCACATCTCTCCTTTCTGAATGAAATATATCAGTTTGTAAATTAAACCATAAACAATTTTTAATTATATTTAAATGTTTACGATACATGAATTATAGTGGTTTCCGTTAATAATTGCATTTTATTCTAAACCAAACATTATGAACATATTACATCCGAATAGTAGATATGTCAAATATGTCATTGTATTAATAAATATGAACACAGGCACAATTTGACAGATACATCCCATTCATTTCTATCACCTTTTGGCAGTGATCAAGAAAATGTCCTGTCCAGCATTTGTGGTATAAGTGACTGTAGAAATCCAGTGATATACTCTTTGTTGGGTCTTTGAGAATCCATATTTTAGGATATATAACGATCCTCTAGATTTAAAGCTGGCAATATGTTATGTTTCTATCAGCCTGTTGCGTGTTATATATGTCACCTGCGTGATACCTCTGTTTTGTCATGTTTGTATCAGCCTGTTGCATCACTATTACTACTGTACACTTAGTGAATACGATATCCATATGGCTATAACACTTTTAAAGCCAAGATCTTCATTGCTAATGGGAACTAGGGTTATCTTCTTGTGACTTCCGAGATGGTTTGACAGCAAATATGAACAATCTAGTCAGATAATTGGCGTGTAAGTTCTACATTTTCATCATACTTTTGGATTCTGGTTTTGTCAACATGATGCTTAATATCTTAATAATAATTTTCTATCAGAAATGTATGAAATGTTATATAATTTAATGTTAGTCACCATGATTTTGGATAATATAATATAATAGAAATAAAATTAGAGAAAAGATGAGAAATATAATGTTAATTTGATATTTCACCCAACACTTTATCAATATATTTAACAATGAATAAATTCTATTCAATGAATAACTAACATCTTTTCTATTTCTATTTTCTAACTAAAATTTCAATCTATGATTACTTAGTATTTTGAATTATCATATCAATTGAAAATAAAGAAACCGGTTTTAGTAATATTTTTTTTCATTTATTTCGTGGGACAAGTTTTTTATTTTGCATATTCTCCTCCGTTACAGAGCATTTGATTTTTACTTCCACTATATTTTTACCTATACTATATATGTAAATATATATCATCATTGTATAGTATCCTACTAATTACCACATCATTTAGGTGTACTAAAATATTTTACACATCTATTGCCGCTCTTTATGGCACCATTTTCACACTCTAAAAATAGAAAGTTTGTTCAGGCTAAATTTATAATTTTGGTTTGTACTATCCAATGTTGGTGGCCCATTTGGTCACTCTCTATAAGAAACAAAGTAGTGATAGCCGGCCAAACAAAGTCCATTTTTGAGTGAAACATTATTTTGGAGTATGTTGGTTTGTGAGTTGAATAAGTTGCTGCTCATATGTCCATCATTATAAAATCTGCTAGTGACACGTTGTCAGTCTTGAGTATTTCACAGAAAATGCCAATCAAATGCTCCATCCTATGTAAAACTTCTATTCTTAAAAAATCGCATTTATCCAATTTCCTTCTAATTCATGTTACAACTATTTTTTTTAAATGCGGCGTAATCTTACGTTCACTGCAAATTGGTTTTCTATAAACATTTTTTTAAATATTGTGCGATAATATTTTTATTAATTGATGTACATATTTTGTATTCATGATACTTTTAGGTAGTTCTGATTTTATTTTATTATAATGTAAATAAATGAATATATATTAGAAAATAAATTTAAAAACCATTTCCATTGAACATAGGGTCACAACATTTCTTAAAGCAATTGTAGTACATCGAGAAAAACTGAGTATTTAGCTGCAGATTGTCTATAATTCTGACAATTATTCATTGGCAAAAATATAACGACAACGATAAACTAGTTGATCATCGGAATAATATGAATCTAAGAAATGTACAATATATCTTACTTGGACAGGGCTGCTGGTTGCATGGAACTTGTTTGGTAGCATTACCTTTACAGCTTATTCCTTGACCTAGGCAAGTTCTGGTCATTGTTTGCTTGCCTCCTCCACAGGACTTACTGCAACTGCCTTCCTTTTTCCAGTCAGTCCAAGCACCAGCTATTACAAAAGACAGAAAAAAGTAACAATCTCTTAACAATATATTTGATTATATTCATTTTTTTTGTTTTAGTACTGTCCTGAATCTTGCAAGATTATAATGTTTAATTTATTATTATTTATTTTACTTCAATAAATATTTCATTCTCCTTATAGATGTTAACCAACCTGTAGGTTTTTAGTACGAGTGTACCCACCAAGTACTATAATCGAGTAATGCAACATGTTTTTATGTGGTAGCTAGCCTCTTCCTAACCTAACGACTTGATAAAATTATGCACTGAACAATGAGATGTCACATTAATGTTATCAATATAAATGTTATCTGTACACAAATGTATCGGCCCTCAATGAAATAAGCCGTGCATATATTGCATCGCACCATGACTAACACGAATGACATTTATCAAGATGCATTACTTTTGGTCATCATACATTGTTAGAAAAGGAATGTTTCAAGGCATATTATATCGATGGACAGCTCATCAATTATTGATTAACAAATATAATAATTCCACAAAAATATCTTTTTAGAGCTGATAGAAAGTAAATAAAGGCTGGTATCATAGAAAATGCGCGTTTATAGAAAATTTATTTACAAATGTCTATTTACAATAATTAAAATTACAACAATTATAACAATGTTCAATTCATGTTGACCAACTAGACCTCGAAAGAGACTTTGGCCTCCTGTTTATTTTTTTATAAACAAAATAAATTATTATTATTATTATTATTATCATGAGGATAATTCAAAGTACCTATAGAACAATGCCAAATCGTGTCTCGAAACTCAGTCGCGCTAAGGGGAGGTTACACTGGATATTGAAACTTTTTTATACCCTGGAACTTTTTTATTTAGACTATATTATATCTTTGTACTGTAACTATGCTTAAAATAAATTATCTTATATTAATCTGAAATTTTACTGGGGTTGCAATTAATTTGCACAATACTGTATGTGCATCTTTCCACCAAATTCTTTAAAATACGATAAATTCACAGTTATAGTATATCACAATATTGAAACGAAGCTTTAGTAAGTTAATTCTGATGACCTTAATCATTGAATTGGGTTGGGAAGGTACTAAGTGTATTTTTTATAATTATTATATAGATTTTTAGGCAGACAACTCTGACAATTTAACATCTGATTTTATTTACAAATTGCAAAGCAGCTATATTTTATTGTTTTCTGGTCCATTGTTTTGACGCCTTGAATTTTTTAATATACGAAATGTATAAAACTCATTTATAAAATCATTTGTGATTTTTTACCAGAAATTATTTGATGACCTAACTATGCCTGAATTTTGGGTTTTCTTTTGTGACAGGTTTACAAAGTTGTGACAGGTAGGTAGTGTAACACAACAACTTAATACGAGTTCTAATATTTTAAATTTAAATTTATTTATTGACACACTGTAACGCAACATTAACTTATCATGATGTCTTTGAAAGTGTTGTTTACATTTCTAACAAGTGTATTGAAGGACTTTACACATTGATTGAAATTTTATTTATGCCAAATGATAATTTGCTTTTTTGTTAACTCCAAATCTCAACCTAGCCTTTGGATAAACAGAATCGTTGAATATGGACCATTCATTTTATTCCTTTTCAAAAACGTCAAATTTGCATTTCAATCTGTGTCATTTGTTCACTCAGACTACAATGTTGATTAAGTAATCTAAATTTTATCAAAATTAGTCAGGTAAAGTACAGACAGAAGCACCGTTGGATATGCTGTTCGCAGATGATGTGGTTATAGGATTGGAGTCAGGGACAAAGGTAGAACGTAAACTAGAAATGTGGAGAGCTGCGATGTAGGGTGGAGGAATGCGAATTAGCAGGCAGAAAGGGAGTATTTGAGATTGAGAGCAGGCCCTAAGGTCACTAAGGGATGAATAGTTGAAAATACAAGGAGAAAAGCTCAACCAGGTAGAGGAATTCAAATACCTGGGTTCAACAGTTCAGGCGGATGGTGGATCTGAGAAAGGTGAAGAAATGGACACAAACTTGATGGGACAGAAAAGTATCAGACAAGGTGACAGGAAGAAACGATGCTGGTGGCAGAGATGAAAATGCTTAGTTGGTCTTTAGGACTGATAAGACTTGACAAAGTGGAAAAGTAATGGAGGTGAGGCTCCAGTGGTTAGGACATGTGAAGAGAGAGGTGGACTATGTGGGTAGAAGAGTCAGACATATGATGGTGGGAAGAGGAGGCGTGGAAGACCCCATCTAAATATGGGAATAGCCAGAAGAAGAAGAAGGTCAGGTTCTTTAGAAGATACAGATAATCTATTTTTTTATTTTCTACTTACAATGCCTTTAGGCTGATGTGTAAAAACCCATTCCTAAGGGACGCCAATGTTGCATATCAACATAAAATGTATACCTTTTATTCTATATTATATAGTTTATACAAGTGTCTAAAAAAACCAACCCCCTAAAATAAATCCAAAATTACTGTTGATCAGCATTTTTTAGCTTAACATTAGTGCAGCCATAACAGTTGGACTTTATTTTGTTTTAATGGGCGACTCCCTTACTCTTTACATGCAAATTCAGATTTTCAAAACAATTTTTTCATCGGATAAAGTATTCAAAGTACACCATTCAGCATCTTTTTCGGAATATATTCCGGCGACATCCTAATTACCTTTTGAATACATTTGGGGCATTATTTGTGAACGCCTTGATAGTCACCATTTCAACAATTTATAAAAGTTCAAACATAAGATAACAAAAAATAGAGAAACCGCATTTCTGCAGCTGGCAAATGTCCAACATCAGATTCGGTCATTGTCCAGATCTTACTTCTATAGATACAGGATCGACATAAAGTAACAGTTTAGCAGATGTCATTTAAGAATGATAGGAGTATTTCGATCTGGCAAGATCAAATCCAACTTCTCCTGATCTCAAACTCACACCTACCATCATTTGTGAAATAACTTCCAAATTAACTGAAACTTGCGACTTATTTAATGACTTTGCCCCCTGTTTGTGACTTGCATCCTTCCTCTATTGTTTTGCTAAGGACCATTTAGAAGGTTTAATCCGCTTTGATGTTTAATCCATATTCTGCACTGATATTAACTATTTCCAAATGTTCCCTATTCAAAGTAAATTGACTATTTTCTCCATACAAATAGGACATTATTCCAAGTGTTTTCGCTCCCGCCACTTTATCTAATTTAACAACATCAATTCTGATAAAACATTAAATATCAAAATTGGTACAGGAGAGCAGCCTTCAAGACTCAATGAGTCAGAATTTAGAGTCACAAAATTCGACTCTTTTAAGAATAGTTTTTAACCTAAGCCACTGTCTGGTATAAATTTGTTGTCCATAATAGTATCAAAATGAATTTGCATCAAATTTATTTGGATAACCCATAGCTTCTGAAGAGAATGTTTTCGTACATGAGTAACTACATGTGTACCAGGGCTGAGAGGCCGGGAGGAGCCTCCTGTTAGTATACAGTTTAAACATGGCCGGGTGTACACATAAAAAAAATGGTCAATGAATTGATTTTACATTGTAAGCAAATAATGTCTGTCTAGTTTTTATAGAAAACTTATTAAGGAACCTTTCTTATCCGATTTCATAATATTACTGTTTGTTTTTAAAATCTTTTTGAGACACAATAAAATTATTGTAATTACACAACTATCTGTTAGCAGTTTACTTTTATCATATGAAATGAACTATTTACTGATTCAATTTCACGCATGGCGTTCTTTTCTTTTAGAATTGTAATATAACATGTGACAGTTTTCTTAAATATTTGCGTTATAGAAATTAATATACAATATTCATGCATGAGTTCTTTTAAAATTGTAATGAAATTTGGGTTATAGTAGAAGTTAGTGGACCTTTAATAGACATACTTAATCATGTTTCTAGACAGTAAACAGAACTATGCATTTTAAAGAAATTTCAACTTGATTGTATAATGTATATTTTATAATATCTTTCAATTTATATAGTTTATAGATATCAATTTAGAAGGTCCTTTGGCTGGATTGCCAATTAGTGTGAAAGATAACTTTTCTTTGAAGGTGAGCTAATAAGATATGTATTTATTATCCTTCCATGATGTACTATGTAGATCCGGTAATAAAACACACATTTGATTAATTTGTTACTTATACGATGATGGCATGATCTCTTATTGGTTGATATTTCTGTCTCTGTTAGACTATCAGAAATCTGAACCAATAAGATATCATGTCATTATCGTATGAGACAAGCACGGATCCAGGGGGGGGCGACCGCAAAGAAATGGACTTTTGTGAAAAAATGATATTAATTGACTTATTCTAGAGTTTAATATTTTATAAAAATGACTATACATTTAAATTATTGGGGTGATCGCCCCCTCCCCCCCTATGAAACATTTCTGGATCCGTGCTTGTATGAGAACTTAGTTGATATAGCAGTTGATTTATTTTTTATGTAAAATGTACCCAGTTGTTTTTGTTTTAGGAAACTTCGTTTTTTTCTAGGTACCCTGTAATTTTAGAGCCGAATCAACTTTAACGAATGGTTTTGCTATTATGACGTTTTTTGTTTAAAATGGTTGTATGCAATTATTCATAAATTAAAAATCTTTGTAAATAATTTATTCATAAATAAATTTTTCTCATATAATAATTTGTCTATAAATATTCGTATACAAATGATCGTAAAATATAATTGTTTGTATATTATATTTTCTTTAGTAATTTATTTGTGGATAAATTTTCATAACTAATAAATTGATACAAAACAAATTGTTAAAACAATATTCGTAAATAAAAAAATACCTTTTGCTTGTATACACAATTATATTATTTTTTTGAGTTTTCCAATTTTAAATTAACTTATTTAAATTATTCTATCACCTAACACTCTAATTTAGTTTTAGTTTAGGAGTATTATTCTGAAAATTAAATGCGAAAAGTTCTATCCGAATAAATATATACGAAATTTTATTACTAAAATACGAACTTTATTTTTAAAATTTGTACATTTATAAATACTTTTTTTTACGAAACTTCACTATGTACACGTTTAACTTAGTGCATGGGTTGGATGACATTTCCAGTAATTTAACTATTTGGAATTATTTTTTGGATATTTTTCTAGGGTTTTGACAGTCACATTGGATGTTCTCGATTCCTTCACCAGCCACGCCCTGATGATTGCGTTGCTGTGAAAGTGGTCAAAGATCTTGGCGGGGTGCCCTTTGTGAAGACCAATATTCCCCAGACAATGATGACGTAGGGTGATGGGGCAACATACTTTCACCATAATTATTTTTGAGTGATTAAATAACTTTAAGTTTACGCTATTTTGTTGCTGTTTATATATTAGAGCAACACACTGTTCAAAATGGAGAAATATTTTGCATATGATGGATTATGTCCTCTAAAGAGGGCCTTTATAAATATTTGTCAAACTTTAAAGTCATTATTTATAAAATATGAAACTGACAATATGACATAAAAATTATATTTTTATAGTTTATTTATAGCACAACTTTTGTAGAACCATATGTATGAATAGAAAATAAATAATTCTCATACGAACGTTTTCGTTTATTGCAAATAAACTTCGTCAGGCATATTTAAATGTTTACAAAATTATAAATAACA